>VSMD01070568.1:0-46727 GCA_008750895.1 Mirza zaza
GTGGCCGAGTTTCCCACAGTGCTGGCACCTCTCGCATTCTTCCAGACATCTTCCTTAAAACCACAAGTGAAGATAACCGCTCAAGTTCATGCAGATAGTTCTCTGCCCATATTTAAGGGGCAAGAGAAGAAGAAAATAGTCAGCAAATGAAGCAAGACCTACTATATCCTCACCTGAGATATAAAACGGCAGCCAGGAAGCTTTCAATAATCAGACCAATCTGGAACTCATGAGGCCCGTGGGGAAAAGTCAAAGCTGACACCAGAGGTCCTGCCTTTACCTGAACTCCTGGGGCTGGCGTGGGGTGGCTGTACCTGCTGGTGGAGACACACAGTGGCATCCGCACTTCATGCAGGGTTAAGGGCTCCACCTGCTTGCATCGCTGTCCTCTAACAGGACTGGGGGAGGAGAGACCTAGGCTAACAATTTTGCACACCTGGTTCTGCCTGCTGCTGGCGCTCACATTTGACTATGCAAATGCTGTCCCCTAGTGGAGATTTGTAATGACGACAGTGTAATCTCAAACCTCACAGAAAGGTATGAGGAAGGGATCTTGGAGTCCCATCTAACCCTCCTCATTGTTGAGGAAACTGAAGATTGTCCCAAAGTCACAGGCTGAGTGGCGTGACGTCTCTCGCCACAGTTAATGGAAATATTCTGGGAAAACTACACATTTCTGGGGAGAAAAACACTCTAGCAAAAGCCACTGTCCTTTCTTCTGCTGTACTCAGAATTATGCCTTTGAGGGTTTTTGGTCCTTTGTTTGTGTTTATGATGAGTGCTTTAAGTGCAACTGCTATTAGTGATTCGTGGCGTTTTTCCGGCTTGCTCTTTATATACACGGTGAATTTTTTATAAGAATTATTTATCATTTTTACAAAAGCCATGGAAATTTTTGAAAAGTAAATCATAGAAAAAGAAAAAAAAATCACTTAAAAGATTTAATTTGTGGGAAAAAATTGTTCTTTATTGTTTAAAATCTAGTCTGTTACTGTCATCTGAAGCAAAAAATATTTAAGTCAATACTAACTTTATTTATATATTTTATTTTTCCTTTTTAATTTATTTCTTATCACATCCAAAGAAGCAGAGCCGCTTGGCCCTCACAACAGTCTCTCCCCTCCCCAGCCCAGGTGTGCAGGTTTCTGGGCCTTCTGCCTGCAGGTGCGGCAGTGTTTACCTGGTTCTCCTTCCCCTCGTCCAGCTATCTTTGCTTATTTCACTGGTGAATCTAGTCCATTCCCTGCTATATTTGTATACGTTCCCACCATTGTATTTCTCCCATTTTTTTGTTGTTTTTCCTCTTTTCACCCTCTTCTTAAATTGAGGCTGTTTTCCTTCCTTCCTCATCGCAATTCTGGAAATTCCAGATTACCAGACATGGCCAAGGCAGGCATCAGCCCCAGCAATGCTTATCCCAACACAGTCCCATTGTCACACAGCTTCTGGACCAAAAACACCCTCTCACCGTCCTGCAAGCCACACCATGCTTTAGAAAGAATGTTTTATGTATTTTTGTTTGTTTGGTTGGTTGCTTTAAATCCAGCGTTTTCACTGTGCCACTATTTTGTCAGAAAACTTTACATTTTCTATTTTCTCATTCATTCATTCATTCATTCACTCACTCATTCAACAAATTCTGAGCACAAAATAAGTGCCAGTGTTGTTTTAAACAAGTCATCCTATAGGTACTATTTTGTGATCTGCTTTTGTTTGCTTAATATATTGTGGACACATTTTTCTGGTCGATATTCAATTTAATTGAAAGTAATTTTCATGAATTTATAGCATGTGTTTTCATTTATATTCATGATACATCTAATTCTCAACTATTAGGCACTATGCTTATTCAAGAAGTGTCTATTATGGTAAGCTTTGTGATGAACATCTTCGCAGGAAGATCTTTATGCACCAATATGACTTTGCATAGGATAAAATTTTACACATGGAATTTGTGTCTCAGAGGATAAAATAAAAGGCTAAAAGGATGAGAATTGAATATGCTTGAGTAATACATATTAAATAAACCAGAGAATAATTATATTATTTGAATGGAGAGACTTTCTAAGAAAAATTCTAAATAAAGCAAAACTAAAAAAAATCTATCAATGACTATGTAAAAATTAAAAATATCTGAACATAAAAAGCAAAAATTAAATGGGAAGCAATAACATGGAAATATATTTGTCTATGCTGCTCTGACGCAAGAATGGCACAGTTGGGTGGTTATGATAGAGACCAAGTGGCTCACAAATCCTAAAATATTTAGAATTGGTCAATTACCAAAAAGAAAAGTTTGCAACTCCCGATATGAACCATAGAAGTTTACCATCCTTTATATAAAAACTCGTGCAAATCAGTTAGAAAGCACACTTGACTAAACAAACATTGATTCAGTATCTGCTCTGTACTGGATCCTAATGTTGGGATGCAGTGGGAACAAGACAGTCCCTGCCCCCATGGAGCTGGCAGGTCATATAAATCTGTTAGCAAATGAACCAATTCTGTAATTCCACAAAGTGACAAGTTCTGTAAAGAAGCCAAAGAACAGCAGTAATAGTGTCGGGTTTGGGACCCAGAATGTCCTTGGAAGGAAGATAATCTTGTCTGTGGTCCTCAGGGAAGGCCACCCAGTGGAGTTAATATGTAGGTGTAGAATCCTCACCATCGGGGTTGATTTGTTGTGTTTACAGAAGTATTATTGATACCACAGAAAAAAGTTAGGCATTGGTATTGTGGTGTGCATCCTTCTAGGGTTGTATCCATTAATCTAAAACAGGAATGCACCTACCGAATATTGGTAAATGAGAAGTAATTATGTTCTATAGAGCGCTAGGTAACTTATTTTGCTTAAGGACACTTCTACACTAAATTTAGTGGTTGCTCTACAAGTTATGTAACAAATCTGCTATGGTTGAATAATTTGCTTTTCTTTTCGATTATTGTCCCTTTCACAATGTATGAAAGACTTTGTGTAAAATAGCCTCATAGTTAATGCTTGACCTAATTATTTCCTTGGGAAAACTTCCCAGAGGCAGAATTGCTAGATCAAAGAAAACGCACCTATTTAAGGCTTTTGAGACACATGGGGAAACTGAGTTTGAGACAGTGCACAGTTATTTGCATTTCCTCCGGGAATGGATAAGATTGCCCATTTCCCTTAGTGCTGTGAAAACACCCAAATTATTTCCAGTGTGATGTGGGCAAATGTTATATTTCATATTTTAGTTTCTATGATTTTTGTTCAAGTCAAATATTTATTCATGTATTTATTTGTATTTCACCTTTTAAGAAACTTCTCTTTAAATTCTTTGCCCATTTGTCCATTGTTTTTTCATATATTTATTGATTTGGAAGTGCTCTTTACATGTTAAAGTTGATACCCCTTAGCCAGTTTGTTATTTGCCTTTAAATTCTGTTTATGATGTTTTTTGACAGCAAAATAATTTTGATCCAATTAATCTAACCCACTTTTCTTTGTGATTTCTGCCTTTGATGTCATTCATAAAAAGAACTTCCCTTAATAGCCTGTATTTTCATCTACTACTTTCATAGTTTTATTTCACTAAATTAAATATTTTATATATTTAATATCTAAGTTGGTATAATGGGTAAGCTGGAGGTCCATATTCTTTCTCTCCCCAGATAGTGGGCCAATTGACTCATGGCATCTACTGAATAATCCTTCTCCTTTCTTAGGAATTTGAAACCACACCTTTACCATCTGCTGAGTTTGCGTATTTACTTGACTGCTTTCTAGGATTTTAATTCTATTTAACCAGTATGATGTCATACTGGTTAAATTATCATAACTTTATCTTCTTATTTAATATTGTAGATCAAGATCTTTTATTGCCCTTTTATTGCTCTTTTCTTTTGAACTGTTTAAAATCATTTTTATTTGAGATAGTTTTGTTTTCTTTTATATTCAATTTCTAAAACAATTCACTTAAATTTTTTAAAATTATATTTAAATTATAGATTTATTTGGGATGGATTGAGAATATTATAGTATCTTCTCAAGCAAAATTTTAATTTAAACTGAATTTTTCCCCTTTATCAGTAACAATTTCTTTTTTTTTTCATATAAGCTGTGCATCTTTTCTGTCAATATGACTACAAGAATTTTTATGCTTCTACTGTGAATGGAATCATTCTTCACTGTTCTTTTCAATTGCATATTACTGGCATATAGAAAATGTATTCTTTTGTACTTTACACATTTCTTTGTATTTATTTGATAGCTTTCTTTTTACTGAAATTATTCATTTCTAATTAATTTTATACTTATTTTCCATTTTCTATACAAATAATAACCACCATCTATAAAAAAGTAATTTTTCATCTATTGAATATTTCATCTTATTCATTTTCTTTGTCTGATCACAAGAGACTAAAATTCCAAACCCATGTTAAGTAACAAGAGTAACAGGAGATATTTATAACTTGTTCCTAATTTTGACGGTGATTCCTCGAGTAATCCACTATCAAGTGTGAGGTTGACTCAATTTGAGATGGGCATTATTTATGCTATTAAAAAACTGTCCTTCCATTCCTATTTTATCAAGAGCTTTTAACCAAAATAAATGCTGAGTTTTATCAAATGCTTTGGGGAGGGGTTGTACGTAGCACCAGCAGGCTAACTATACTGCTGTTTGCCTGTGACCTTTCTTCTTGCATCATGCTCCAATGTTCCTGTCTTCACAACATAAAACCTACTTCATCATGATTTCTTTTCTTTTATAGACCCTATGTGTTATACCATTTTATTTAGAATCTTCCTTATTACCGTTTTTAACATTTAAATTTTTAATCCATTTGGAATTTATGATAAGATATGAAGTAGAAATAAACTTTGTTTTTTTACAAACATATTTAGCCAGCTGTCCACCAGCTATGGCATAACCAAACTTCCAAAATGCCGCACTTGCTGTGGAGTGATTCAACTTGATTGTTTCAGTCAGCTCGGGCTTTCATAACAAAATACCGTATACGGGATGCTTTAAAACACGGAAACTTATTTTCTCCTGGTTCTGGAGGCTGGAAGTCTGAGGTTGGGATGCCAGTAGTCGGGTTTTGGGGAGGGCCCTCTTCCTGGCAGGCAGGAGGTGCCTTCCCTCTGTGCGCTCACAGGGCAGAGAGAATGACAGGGCTCCCGCTCTGCCTCTCCTACAAAGGACACCAGTCCTAACGGATTAGGGCCCCACCCTTATGACCTCATTTTACCTTAATTACCTCTTAAAGACTCTGTCTCCAGATACAGTCACTCAGGGGTTAGGGCTTCAACGTAAACATTGTGAGGGGACACAATTCAGTCCGTTGCCATGATGAGCCTGGACACGGGGCAGAGAAAGGAGGTAACTAAACTCAGTACATGACATGCTATTTATTGTCACCGGCCTGCCCAAGGAGACTCTGATCTTCCTTTTTCCTTACTTTTTATGCCAATTCCTCACTCTTATAGACATGCAAGTTCATGTGTTTGATTAATTTCTGTCATATATATATATATATAAATTACAAATATCTCCTGTTACTGTCATTATTAACATTGATTTGGAACTTCAGTCCCTTGCAATCAGACAGTGAAAATATATGAGATACAAAATACATAGTAAATGAAAACTTACTGATTTTGTATATGATGTTGTTATTTACATGTTTGGTGTGTGTGTTTTTATCAAAAACATATGTGTGTATGTGCATATATGTCAAAGACATTACATAAATTGAAGACATTGATATCAAAGACATTACATAGCTTTACAAAATGCTGGAGCAATCGCATATGAAAGTGCTTCCCATTAATTTACACAGGTGCTGTGTTTTAGATCCTATGATGGTCCTTACTTTTAAAATCAGTGCTGTTATGAAGATCTTTCTGTTTCATTGAATCTACAACAAAAGATAAAAAAATAAAAGATATGAGGGTTAGGACTGAGCATATAGCATCATAATGGTTATTGCTATCTTTAAAAAAGGCAAAGAAAAAGGAAATTAGAAAGGAAATAAAGGAGATGTACATATTAACTTAGAATAAGAAATTTAGACCTGAAGCATACAGCATGACAGCCATTAGCCACATCTAGCTTTTAAAATTTAAATAAAATAAAATTTAAAATCCAGTTCCTGGGTCACACTAACTACATTTCAAGTGTTTGTTACCCACATAAGGCAAGTAGCTGCTGGGCTGAACAGTACAGACCTAAGAAATTCCATTATTGCGAAGCGTTCTATTGGAGGGTGTTTTAAGTAGATGGTGTCAATACTATGGAGAGGGGAGGAGAAAGAGTGGTGGTGAAGAGATGTTTCCTTTTCAGAGATACAATGTCTTCTGAATATCATTTCAAATTCTAAGAAATAGAGACTTTTCTAAAGTTTCTAAGTGGAGTTCCCAAAGTTCCCATTCCAAGGAAACACTTGGGGGCTGTCCTTAACTCCATGGATACTTGCTCCGTCGTGCTAGACACTCCTCTAAGTGAGGGACGCACAGCGCCTCATGGCCCTGCTCCCACGGGGCTGGCATTGTGACGGTCCGAGGTGGAAGACGGTGATCATGAAGAAAAGCAGGGAGGCCTTCTAGAATGCACAGGGAGAAGGGTTGGACTTTGGATGGGGTGGCCAGGGAAAGCCTCTCTGGGCACATGGCATTTCATCAAGCCTGCGGAGATGAGGGATAGTGCCATCAAGGATGTGAGGGAAAGAAAGGCCAAGTGCAAAGGGGCGAGACACGAATGTGTAGCACGGCAAATATGTGGTGGAGTGTGAGGGACACACGACCTCAAGGCAAAGTGAGTGCTGGGGAGCCCTCAGAGGGACCCCGCGTGGCAGCAGTGGAGCCTGAGGACTATTGCTCTGCTAGATCAGACCTTCTCAAACTCGGACTGCTAACATTTTGAGTCATGTAATTCTTTGTTGGGGTGGGCAAGGGGTGTGCATTTTAGGATGTTTCACAACATCCCTGGCCCGTACCCACTAGATTCCAGTAGCATCCTCTAGTTGTGACAACCGGAATTATTTCCAAGTATTTCCGAATACGCCCTGGGGACCAAGTCACCTCTGGCTGAGAATCACTGTCCTGGACCATGCTGTTCTTTACGGTCAGTTTCCAAACGCTGATCCACAGGTGCCAGTCTGGGATTCCAACTGGCGTAACCATGGTAACGGCCAGTCTCATGCTCTCCCTACAGCCCATGGCCAACTGTATTTTCCCACTTTAACTACCTGCAGCTGGAGGGGCAACTGTATCACATGCTGGTACTGACCAGTGAATTTGGGCTTGTAGACTCTGTTTTATCAGAAACACGGAGAATTTACTGATGTGGCTTGAGTCAGAGACCCTAATCCACACTCTCTTAAGCCAGCCCAGGTTCTTCCTTGGCAGCATTGTAACAAACCTCGAGCCAGATGATGGGCAGCTGTGCACAAGGGCAGGAGGAGAAGAGGGTCTGGGGGGAGCCCGTCTCTGGCTAACGATTTTATTGTGGCACATGTTCTTCCCATTGAAGGCAATAGTCCATGTAATTTGCACACGGTGAGGACTGTAACCTGGCCTTTCACCAAAACTATGGAAAAGAAAAATCAGTGTAGGGGCTGAAAGGACCAAATATGTGACGAAATGATATTTTTGAAGTATATATATAGATGTGTTCCTGCCCTGCCAGTATCTCCTCTGTCTTCGTGTTTCACCCCCCCATGCCTCCCATCCAAGAGCCGGATTATTCCCTGTCGGTCATTTCCCACAGAGACTGTGAAGGCTAAACCAACTGGAACGGGCAGCTGCTCTCTGGTTTTGAGTATCAGAAGCAAGGTCTTGAGAGAAGAGGGACAGAATGAAAGTTTACATGGAAAGATTAAGGAAAAAACCAGGAATGTATGGGGAAGACAATGCTCCTCCCCTGTCCCTACCTTCCACACATACACACACACACACACACACTCGCATACTCACGCACTCACACATACACACTCGCACACACTCATTCTCACCCACACCCACACAAACTCTCGTGCATACACATACAAAAAAACACACACACAAACTCTCACACATACACACACACACACTCACAAACACACACATTCTCAGACACATACACTGTCTCACACACACTCTCACACACATGCATTCGCCCCGGGGCTGGGTGGATGAGGGACGCTAAGAGACAAGTGATGGGATGGAGGGAAACGCGGGGTCCTGGAAAAGGGAACACGCTAACAGCAGGAACTAGTCATTTCCCTGCCTGCCTGGCCTCTACCTGGGCAGGAGCCCCACCCGCTGTGAGCCCAGAGGCGATGTCCACTGCCTTTCAAAAGGTGTCCCTCTGACAGCAGCCAGCACTTTGCCCCTCGGTTATCGGCAGTAAGGATGCCCTTCTGCACCTGCCACCGGCACCCCCGGCACCATCCCAGGGCACTTATTTGCCCATTGGTGGCCATGACCTTGGTCACCAAGTTGGGTGAGGCTGGGGAGAGGTGGAGGAGAGCCCCAGAACTTGGTTACAGGAACATCATCTAGGGCAAGAAGTGGGAGTGAACGCTCCTTCCAGAGGGCCCGGATGGCTACTCAGCCTGCCGTCTGTGCCCCCGCAAAGTGGAAGCAGAGTCTGACTCCCCACTTCCCGGTGGCACCAGGTGTTCTTCTGAGGTGCTAGTAGATGTTCAACATGCCCCTCCCATTCCCGCTATGTCCGCCATTCCCAGTCTAAGCCACTGTGGCCTCAAGGTCTCCAGAGACAGCAGAGTGGTCAGCCCATTCCTCAGTCTGGTCCTGTGCATGTGTATCCTACAGGATTCCCCTAATGTTTCTGGGATATGGATGACGTTTTTCCTTTTTAGGTCCCTACAGTGTTTTTTCCTCTCCAGCTTTTGTATTTCTTGGTCATTTCGATGAAAATTTGGAAGAGATGGGCTTTACCAAGTTGGACTAAATTCTTTCTCTTGAAACTCAGCTGTGCGCTATCTTTCCAATGTCATCTTAACTCTACTACAGCTTGTAGAAACTCTTTGAAGGCTCTGGAATTTGAGTAATGCTATAGACTTTGCCTTATCTATGGTCATTTCCAGGGGAATATATAAGAGGAAAATGCATTTTTGTATATATGACCTTAAATTGCCTTGTTTTCATTGGATTCAGTAGATTCCTTTTAAATTCTAGCTCCAAGTTGGCAGACTGTACAGGATTTCTGCTCTGGGATTATCTCTGGTATTTTAGGTGTGGCTCATTGATGCTCTCCGGAGAATTTTGACATTGGCCGAAGAAATAAAAGAAAGAAAGAAAGACAGAAAAGGCATTCTCTTATGTAATGCATACGGCTGCCTTCTAAATGTTCTCCAGTGCTAGAAGTAGACGGCAAGCTAGGTTCTTTCTCCTTTTGTACCCCTTTCAATTCTTTAATTTTCCTTATTGGCACTTTACAGGAAAGAAACTGTAGACAGTTAAGGACGCATTTTAGGATCTTTTCCCCTGCCAAATTTGCTTGCAAATTTTGCTCCTGCTAGAAGATAAAATGGAACACTTTTGACACTGCCAATATTCCTGACTGCAGGATCACTTGAGATATTACTTTCCGACTTAGCAATCCTGAAAGTTGCTCTCTGTGATTTGATACAGACCTTTTCCAATTTGCTCTCTCTCTTTTTTCACTTTTAACACATTTCCATGCAGTATACAAATGCCAGTGTGCAAATCATCCAAAATTATTCACATCCTAAAATAAAGTTCCTTTTCTTTCCCAGTGAAATTGTAAAGCTGAAAATAAAGTTGGGGGGGGACCCAGACTTACGGTTTTCATTTGTCTAAAATGGCTATGTGTTACAAGAGGTGGTTTTGTAGTGTCCCCTGCCGGGTACACAAGCCACCTTGACCCAGCAGTGACATGCCAGGGTGGCCTGCGCTCGGTGAAGCAGGGTTGTTAGGGCTGCTACTCTGATATTCTTTTTCAGACTCTGACAAGAACAGGCCCAAAAGGGAACCTAAGAGATTCCTGGGGAGTTTGAGAGGTTAAGGGCTTGGGAAACTACACAGGGCTGACTGCTGTTATATGGGTGTCAGGAATGGGGACACCCAGGCAGAGTGAGAAGGCTGCCTTCTGGTTCTCATTCCCACCCCTGAGTATTTCAGAATCTAGGATCGATACCAGAGGCCCAAACCTGGAAGAAGTAAAAGGTAAAAGCAAGAGGTCAGAGGTCATAGCTGTCTCTGTCTGGGGTCAGCTCTCTGACCCCCAAACCCCACCCAGTGCTACGAGAGCCCTTTGCAAGGTGAGCTCAGCCGCAGGCCTGGCTGAGCGGGAGGAACGAGCCCCAGCTGCCTTCCCGTGGCCCCTGCCTTTCCTCTCCTTTCTTCAATCCTATAAAGTCGTCATCATGTGGCTTATTTCAGGGGCAGTTAGCTGTTGTTGAGAGCTAACCTCAGCCAGGCACTGTGCGAACTGCTTCATATTCGTGGCCTTATTTGGTCCCCAGAAACTGCCCAGTTAGAAATCATTATTATCCCCTCTTATAAGTCAGGAAACCGGGAGCCGGAAGATTCCAAGCTTGCTCAGGGCCGCACCACCAGTAAGCAGCAGCCTCTAGCGTGTGCTGCTTACCACTAAGATTTTGGTTTCTTAATGTCAGACTAATATATTTCTTTTAAAGTGCCTTAATTCATTTCATCTCATTGGAATCTTTTCAGCTTTTGAGATTTCATAATCCTTTTTATCTCTTTTACTATAATTTCAAATTTCTATTTGTCCCTTAAATATTTTATGTCTTTTTATTTGCTTACCCTTTAATAATTTAGCATTGACATATTTTTTATGTTCTTTTTCTTTAATGTCCTTTTTTTTTTTACTTCAAAGTATTACAGGGGTACAAATGTTTAGGTTACATACATTGTCTTTGCACTGCCCAAGTCGGAGCTACAAGTGTGCCCAACCCCGAGCAGTGCACATCACATCCATTGAGTGTCAATTTACCCATCCCTTCCACCCCCCTCCCACCTGCCCCATGCCCTATGAATGTTACTTCCATATGTGCACATAAGCGTTGATCAGCTAAAACCAATTTGCTGGTGAGTACATGTGGTGCCTACTTTTCCATTCTTGGGATACTTCTCTTAGTAGAATGGGCTCCAGCTCCATCCAGGATAATACAGGAGGTGCTAGATCACCATTGTTTCTTGTGGCTGAGTAGAACTCCGTAGTATACATATACCACATTTTATTAATCCACTCATGGATTGATGGACACTTGGGTTGTTTCCATGTCTTTACAATTGTGCATTGTGCTGCTAAGAACATCCAAGTGCAGACGTCTTTTTTATAGAATGTCTATTTTTCCTTTGGGTAGATGCCCAGTAGTGGGATTGCTGGACCATATTTTTATGTTCTTTAATGTCTGAGCTTTAATTTCCAGTAGTGGGCACTTTTTCTGGCACGTAGAAAGATCCAAATTAATACTTGTTGAATAATGAGTGAGTTTCTAGCTTTTGTATTTTTTATTTATTAATCTGCTGTATAAATTTCTCTTTAATTATTTATTTTCTTTTAAGTTTTATTATTCACCCTTTTGTGGTTTAATTTTGACTTAGGTAACTGTACATTCTGAGCTTGTGGTTTTACTATTATGATTGTTTTAATTTTTCCTTGTTAGTATGTTTTAAACTTTATATTTTACCTTTCAAAGTCCTGATTTATATTTCTTTTGCTCCCTTTAATCTCCTTATATTTAACATATAAATTCTTAAGTTTCTCTTTTTCTTAAACCTTCAGTTTCTTTCTTTTACTATGTTGTCATACTGTCTCATCTTTTTATTTACTTACTAATTTCTCATCAATCATTTTAATTATTTTACTGTGTATATAGCTTTAAAAGTTATGATTTGGGAGAAGGTGGAAGGCCAGAAATAAATTATCCTCATGTTCTCCTCTAAAGATTCTCCCATTGCATTGAATTTTCCTGGTACAAATAATAAAAAAAAAAATTACAAGAGAGAATAACTAGATAACAAACACTCACATACTAGAATGGACATTAAAACTATTTAATAGCCAGAACGGGCTCAGGCACAGGCACCAACCCCCCAGAGCAGGTGCTGACTGCCCACCTGCCCACCTCCTGCAGGCTGCACCTGTGTGCAACCGGCTACGGATCCCTGGAGGTGGAACCCACCTCAGTGTAAGGAGGACTAGACTCCCGTCTTTTCCCGTTTCCCTTCAGGGATTCCCAGTGGGAATTCGGGGTTCATTATTTTTTCACTTTTCTTCATAGTTTTACCATGTGCATATTCTTAACAACCTGTTATTTAGTTTTAGCATTTTAAAAACAGCTTTTTGTAAATGGATTTATACTCTAAGCATTATTTTATGACTTTAATTGACCAAAATTATGTCATGAGAAGCATCCTTGTTGCTGCCTATAACTTATATATTTTCATTGCCGTATAGTGTTCCATTGTATGAATATAGTACAATAGACTTATCCATTCTATTTGTAATATGGATTTTCCTCAGGATTTTTTTTTTCCTAAGCTATGAACATTTTGATTCTTACCTCCTGGCGTACATTTGTGAGGGCTTCTTTAAGTTAGATGTCTAGAAATGGAAAAAGCAGGTCTCATGGAATGTGCATATTCAACTTTGGTAGAGAATGCCAAACTATTCAAATCCTGTTATACCAACTTACACTTCCTTGAGCAGAATTATAGGCTTTCCTATTCCCCCCACATTCCTGTCAACATTGGATATTACACATTTGAGTAATTTTCTCAGTGGGAAATGAGCTGTCCCTGTTGTTTAGGTTTGCCTTTCCGAATCACAGATGATACTGGGCATCTTTTCTATGATTTGTGGGCTGTTCATTTTCCTCTTCCACAAGACACTTGTGCAAGACTCTTACCTATTTTTCAGTTGAGCCATTTTTCTTTTCCTAATTAATTGATTTAAATGATTCATACAATCTGGACATTAATCATTGTCTTTTCACGTTATTTGTGGGCCTTTTGTTAAACATAAATTCTTAATTTAATGTAGTAAAACTTATCAGTCTTTTCTCTGGATTGTGCTTTATGTGTCTTGCTTAAGAATTCCATCTATATGCCAGAGTCATAAATATTTTCTCCTATATTTTTTCCATAAGTTGTATAGAATTTTCTTCCACATTTAAGAACTTATTTACCTATCAAAGAACTAACTTTTGGCCTTGTTCCTCCTCCCTATTATGTCTAATTTCTACTTCATTAAGCTCTCCTTTTATCTGGTATAAACACTGATAATCCTAAACACATTTAGGTAGAAATGAGCATATGCATAAATAGAAATTCCTTAAATTTCACAGTAACCATTTGTTTAGAGGATGCAAAAAGGCTATCCTTAGTAACATCTCACTTAATTGTTCAGACTTTGGAGAGCTATCAAAACTATCAAAAGTGTTAATGATCAGATCCGCACTTTAAAAATATAACTCTAATTCTAACTGAAGTAGGTGGAATTGTGGAACTCTGAACTATGACATTGACAACAGGAATTCCAGAAGAGGAATTGATTTTCAGGAAATAATCTTGAATAGAGTCCTACTGGGCATGAAAGATGCCAGAGAATGGGTCTAAGGTTTCAGTTTCAATGATGGTATAGTGGCTGCATTAACTGAGACAGGGGGTATAGGAATAAAAACACACTCAGAGATTGGGGGTGCAGGTGGCCTAGCCAGGATCCAGTAGAGAAAAATGAATAATTTGAGGAATCCAGGTAGCACTCTGTATGGTGAGGGCTGTCTGACCAGAGCTCCACCTTTGGTGAGGGATGTGGGATGTGGCCAACACCATGGGATCCAACAGGTGCCACTGCAGAAATAGATTTCCAGCCTACTCTTCTCCTTCCTTCCAAGCTCCTACTAGTCTTCCCCATTTGCCAAACCCAACTGGGAGCAGGAAGGCAAAGGAACCGCCAATATAGATTAAGTGAAGCGTCTTAAACATAAGCAAGAAACTGAAAGGTAGGAAGTTGATTCAAAGTAACAGATAATATCCAGCACAACAGATGAAATAAAATGATCTTTGGGATTTCCTTCAAGATAAATCAGAACTCAGGGGAGACAGAGGGAACAATACTGGCAAGATATTGATATGTGTTGGAGCCATGTGATGAGGTCTTCATGAGTGCTTGTTCTAGCGCTCTCTACACTTTCATGGGTATCTAAAGTTTTCAAAGCTAAAAAATAAAGAAAAAGAAGGAGGAGCAGGGAGAAGAAGAGGAGGAGGAAGCTGTAATTCTAGTTGGACCATTGGAAAGTTAAGCCTTGCATATACACTGTGCTCACGACCTGCTCTGCTGCCGTGTCCTGGGCGCCTGCTGCTAACCGCTGCGAGGAGAAGGCATTCACGGCCAGCCGCCGGGAGAGCGCAAGGTGCACGGGCACAGGGAGCATGGGCAGGAGAAGTGAGGGCTACACAGAAAGAAGGACAAGAAGCGGCCTTCTTGGTGTCACAGCGCTCTCAGACCACAGCAGCAGGAGGGGGCGCAGCTGCTGAAGCAGACAGGTAGAGGAGGCGGAACAGCTGCAGAAGACACTGTCCTGTGCCCCAAGGTGTAAGAGGCGGCCCTCTCGCAAAGGGGCGTGGAGAGGGCTGGCGAGGAAGCGTCCTGGGGTGCCGGAGCAGCAGTCCCTCTGGTGTGACTCACCCAGATTTTCCACCTCAAGGCCCCTCACTGCCCACCCCACAGATGAAGGCTGGAGGACCCTAGACCATCTCATTATTCCTGTAGGGCTTTGAACTTTCAAAACCTTGTCTTATGCCTTGGCTCAACATCAGTTAGGAGTTGTGACTTACTAAAAGTGTATTCTGACCTACCAGGTTTAACATAGGTGTATTTGTTTAGATCCTCTAGGTTGGAATCACAAATTTTTCATACTTTTTTCTAAATATATATATATATTGCTCACCCTGTAACTTGGTGGTTAAGCACACAGAATTTGATGTCAGACAAACTTAGGTTTAAGTTCCAAATGCTACTTGCTAACTGTTGGCAAGTTACTTAATTGCATCAGAAAAAAATGAGTATCATAAATGTATCTACTTTATAGGGTTGTTAAAAAGATTAAATGCACTCAGAGGGGTTTCAAGATGGCTGAATGAAGGCATTGGACACTATGCTTCTCCAGAAAAAAAGAGCCAGCACTGTGACTAGATAATCACACCTTGAATGGAACATTAAAGAGAGAACACTGGAGTGAACAAGAAGTCACGGGAAACACCCCAGGCGCAGAAGGAGTGGGAGAGGAGGCCACCAGCTCTGCGGGCCTGGCTGGAGCTGCAGTGGCTCCCTGTCCCGAGGAAAGGGTCAGTGAGAGACCCCTGCAGCCCACACCCCACCAGGACCACTGCAGTCCTCAGGAGAGCCCCCCCGCCCCACCCTGCGGGCCCTGAGACAGCACAGGCAGCGGCCTGGGGTCCCTGTAGTCACTGCTGGGTCTCAGACCCCTCCCCTGAGCCCTCAGCACCTGCAGCACCGTGCCATTGTAAGAGCCCAGTGTCTACCGGACTGCAGCCCACTCTGGGACTCAAAAGCCTCTTCCTCTCCACGTCCCAGGAGTCCCCAGTGGCCCCCCTGGCATCTACCGGAAAGCTGCTCCAGCACAGCTGGAAAATAGTTTGTGAGAGACCCTTCCTAACACCCTGAGGCAAATATGGTAATATAACCATGAGTGAAAAAACATAAAAGAAATCAATATGTCAAATGAGTTGAGTGGCTCAGGTCCTAGTCAATACACCTGAGTTTGCTTCTTTCAGGCCCCTCCCCAGTTGGAAACAGAAAAGTCAAAGGGTCCCTGTGAAGTGCCTCCAACAACTCACACCTTGTTGAAACTGTCAAAAGTAAAACCATCATACCAAAGCAAAGAGGTGTAGTAGCCCCCAGTGGAGGGGCCAGCCTTTAGGTGATCTACAGTATCTGTTTGAGAAAAAGTAAAAAATGAAAATGAAAAAAAAAAAAGAAAGAAATTGTATTTTAATTTCAGATTCCACTTGTTCATTGCTGGTATAAAGGAAGGCAATTGACTTTGTACATGAAGCTTATTACATCTCCAACCTTGCTATAATTGCTTATTAGTTTCAGGGGTTTTTTGGGAAATTCTCTTAGATTTTCTACATGAATGATTGTGTCATCTGTGAATAAAGAAAGGTTTGTTTCTTTCTTCTCAATCTGTATATGTTTTATTCTGTTTTCTTGTGTCATCGCATTGGACAGTACTTCTAGTATGATCTTGCAAAGGAGTGGGGAGAGGAGATGTCTTTGCCTTCTTGATCTTGGCAGAAAAGCTTTGTGTTCCTCACCATCAAGTATGAGGTCAGTTGTAGGATTTTTTTAGATATTCTTTATTAAGTTGAGGAACTTTCCCTGTATTCCCAGTTTCCTGAGAGTTTTTTTAAATCTATGAATTGGTGTTAGATTTTGTCAAATGCTTTTTATGCATCTATTGATGTTATCAAGTGTTTTTCTTTTTTAGCCTGTTGATGTGAATGGATTACATGAATTGATTTTTGAATGTTGAACCAGCCTGTATACCTGCATTAAATCACACTTGGTCACGGCATATAATTCATTTCATATGTTGTTGAATTAGATTGGATAATATTTTGTGGAAGATATTTGGGTATATGTTCATGAGATATGTTGGTCTGTAGGGCTTTTTTTCTTCTTCTTGTAATATTTTTGTCTGGTTTTGCTATTAGGATAGTGCTGACCACATAGAATGACCATATAGAAAGTATTCTCTCTGCTTCTGCTTCTATCCTCTGAAAGATATTATAGAGAAGTGCTGTAATTTCTTCCTTAAATATTTGGTAGAATTCACTGGTGAACTCATCTAGGGCCTGTTTTGGAAAGGTATTAGTTATGGCCCCTTTTTTAAATCTTACCTCTTCATCACATTTTCAAATTTAATGTTAAAAGTTATACATAATATACTTATATAGTTTTGAAAAGCTTGTTTATTAAGTCTCCATGAACTTTGATGAATAATCTACTCCTGTGGCTTCTATTTGATGATCAAATAGTGACCCCTATTTGATATTCTCAAATATAACCCTGTTTCTAGAAAATTATCCTACTGGCTTTGGGATGTTTTCAGTAGCTTATTGACAAACTTGCATTTAAAAACATGGGAGGTATTAAGCCAGAATGTCTATGATCATAATTTATCTAAAATCAATTTCGATGGAATAGAATAAAAAGGAAGGAAGGAGAATATGTTTGGTTTATATGTGTGTTAATATGTCTGTGCATTTTTTACCATAAACTGTACTTACTTATTGCAGTCTTTGAACAACAACAAAAAATAGGATTTCTTTTAAAATGATGCTTGTCAAAGGCATTTGTGGTAACTCTATCCCTCCTTCCAGTGATTTATTCAAGAACGGAATGAGCAATCCAATTTTGGCCGATAATATTCTAGGGAGGTTCTTCATTCTTTAGAGGGATGAGAGGCTCATCTCTGCCTCTGTGGTTTGAATAAAGAAGCCACAGGCCCTGTGCGTTACCAGAGCTGTCTTGGGGCAATGAGGGAACTCAACCTCTGGACAAAGAGGGGTGCTGATAGTCAGAGATAAGTGGAGCTCTGTTCCTGTCATTCTTAAAGCCCACTCCACCTCAGGATTTCCAACAGGAAAGCCAATAAAATTTCTGTTTTTTAAGCCATTTGCTACAGAAAGTATTCAGTTTGGAACTTGAGGTCAATACATGGTTCAGTGAGATAATGCACGTGGAAGTGCTTTCATAACTGCGGCCCTGTGTGCACCTGCTGCCAGCAGTCCTGTAATCACAGAACAGGGGACTGAGCAGTGACAGGAAAGGAATCATCCAACTGGTTGTGCTGCTTATGCATGATGTAGCCACCTCATTGAATTTAATCATTATATAATACATACCTAACTTGACATATCGTATGGTCTGTCTAAATCAGGGAGACCACGTGGCACAAACCGGGGGATCCAGTGTCCCTCCAGTAACTGCTCTCTGAGCTCTCTGGAGGGTGAGAGACTCCACCTCCCTGCCGAGGGAGTCTTGTGCCGTGTCTCTCCAGAGAAGACTACAGTATCCTGTAAACTTTGGAAAATTGACCATGTTTAATTCCTTTAATATATTTAGTCTTCAAATAGTTGTATGCAATTTAATTTTTTTGGAGAGTAAAATCTCTCCAGTGCATTTTCTCTTTCTGGTGGATGAGGAAATCGGAATGTGTCGTGGGCACACTGCTTCCTGAGCCGGCACCATCTGCGTGTTGTTGAACATATTTTCAGAGGAGAAATTGGGACAAACGTAAATGGCGGGTCCCCAAAGTGAGTTTTTCCATCCAATCTGATGGCTCTATACCAGCACCACTAAATCTCGTTCTTCCTGAAGCCAGCCAAGCTTCTAGCCTTAATATGTCCTCCCAACTTTATTAGCAAGGGTGACATACAAAGGCCCTTCAAAACCAGCAAAATCAATGACTTGGCTTTGCCTGACTCCTGGTAGCTGACAAAAATGGACCCTGATTAATTATGTTTCTACCACATGCATTTCTTGGAAACTTAGGCATGGGTGTGTCAGATTTATAAGGGCTATTAAGAAGAGTGAGTGCACATTTTCGTCTGCATACATAATTTATGCTAATGGAATACATTTTCCATGTGTGCTTGTAAAAACAAGCAGGTTGACTTGTGTTTATGGAATGGATAAAATCCGGGCATCACATATGTGGCATTTTTCCTCTTCTGCAATTTCAACTTTGTAATCTGAAACACAGAACTACTTAACAATGACTATAAATGCATGCTATGTCGCAAATATAATTGCTTTTACATTTCATCTGTTATTTGCTAGCATAACCTTTTTTATATGTGAATGTCTTACCGAATGGCTTCCAAATGAGTATTTAAAGTCACCATGTACAATTAACCATGGGCTTTCAATTTGGTGCAGTCAGGAGCTATTAGAAAGTTTTCTACGTCAGTGCTTCTCAAACTCTGTAGACAAAAGTAGGATTTCCCCCCAATTCATGACTGACCCATTATTTGGAAAATATAACAAAAGTGAATGACTAGAAAAATGAAATTTAAAAAGTATGAAATAAACCCTGGTTTTAAAACTTTTTAGATGAAGCAGACATAAAATTACTCATTGTGTCAGATTGCTATAAAAGCTCTAAGATTCTCAACTCCTATACTTAGCACAGTGCACACCAATGACAAATAGTTCACAGAGTCACTCGGTTCAGAGACCCCACTTAGAGCGGCACTGCCCTAGATAAAGACCGAGAAAAGAGCAGGTGCAACTTTCAAGTTTCTGTTTCGTTAGGAGAAGCTTAGAAAGTTAATAAAAGCGTGCTCTGTCTTTGTCCAGACTGCACGGGTTTGTGGGATCTGATAATGTGCCCCTGACTCTATTTCTGAGACAGGTTTCTGCAAAATCCAGCTGAAATTCCACTCCGGTTCTGCTGCACATCATCCCTGGCCTCAACCTCTCCTGTGGGTGTCTGTGCCCTCGGGATGACACCGAGATGGCGACTCTGGCATGCATGATCCTGCCCTCGCCGATCTCCCCAGCACCTCTGCCTCTCTCCCAACACTTCCAGAAAACACGGTGGTGTCAGAAAAACTCAGAAGCCAAAGTGAAGTGGCTCTTACCAGGCAAAGATGGGAAAATTTGCGCAACTGCAAGAATAATTGCAATAAATCAAAACATGCCAGATATATTTAAATCCATGTATTTATAACAATATTTTTAAAAGATATTGGTCATCTTTGAAAGACGCTAGGGAACTCATTAGTATGGAAACGAATGGATCAGGGAAACACACAAGCGTTTATCCTGTCCTTGCCATGCAAACTTTACCTGAGGACAAATAACTGATGAAGGAAAGTTTTCTTTATAGAATTATTTCTATTAATACTGATAAAGAATTTCACCAGTTTGTGACCCCTAATGGAATAATGGCTAAGTTTTAGTAACCACTTGGAGAATAAAAGTGAGCTGCAATTTTTCAAAATCATTAAAGAATTGAAAGGAAAGAAAACATAGCCCATTAGCAAAGGGGTAGCAACAAAAGAGAGAGTAATGACGCATCAAAGACAGTAAGTATTAAAAATGACAAAACACATCAACTCTGAAAATACACACATAAGTCTGAAAACCAACTATGAAGTGACAAAATTCTCTTGAGTGGGCAAAAAAACAATTTGACCTATGTGTTTTTTAAAAAGGGGTATTTTAAAGCAAAATCCAAGAATATTAAAAAGGAAAAACAATAGGCAAAGATATAGCCGGCAAACACAAAAACAGTGAGAGGTGGCAGAGTCAAAGACTCAAATATAGCAAAGAGAAGAGAGACATAAACATCCATGGGCAAAATAAAATAGTATTGAATTGTATATGGAAAATATTAGGTATAGAAATAGAAATTGGTAGAGCCACAATAGTGGTGGGGGACATAAAAAAAGAGATGCATCTACTATGGTTTATTTAACTGACACCACCTTATAAGGTAACTTTTAAACATATATGAAATGTGTCATTGTTTTGCAATTGTTTTCTTTTAATTGTGGTAAAATACACATGACATAAAATTTGCCATCATAACCATTTGTAAGTGTACAGTTCACAGGGTTAATTAAGTACAGTCACATTGTTGTGCAACCAGTCTCCAAAACTCTCTTTGTTTTGCAAAACTGAAACTCTGCACCCATTAAACAACTCCCAGTTCCTCCCTTCCCCAGCATCTGGCAACCACCTTTCTACTTCCTGTTTCTACAAATTTGACTACTCTGGGCTCCTCCCATAAGTGGAATCACACAGTATTTGTCTCTCTGTGGCTGGCTCATTTCGTTCAGCATAATGTTCTCGAGGTCACCCGTGTGGTCGCTCTCCATGGCTCACATCACCGCCCAGCTCTGCTTCCCCTCCCCTCCCCGCTCTCCCCGACCCGGGCCATGGAAAAAATGTCTTCCATGAAACTGGTCCCTGGTGCCAAAAAGGCTGAGTGCCACTGTAGCATATGCTAGAATTTCCTTCCTTTTCAAAGCTGAATAATATTCCCTCGTGTGTGTGCCCCGCATTTCCTTTATCCATTCATCCCTCAGTGAACACTTGAGTGCTTCCACCTTTTGGCTACTGTGAATCATGCTGCTATGATCATGAGCAGGCTCTATAAAATTTTTGATTAAAAATCGGTATCAGAGGAAGCCCTGTGGGGCAGGTATTGAACTGGGCACTGTGCACAAGCAGTCCTTTAGTCCTTTTAGTGTCCCCGGGAGACAGATCTTCAATTCATGAATGCAAAGTGGAAAATTTGTGTGACTTTGCCAAGGTCCCAAGGAGACGAACAGCAAGCAGAGCTGCGTTCGAACTCAGGTTTGTCTGCCTTCAAATTTTAAACTCAAATAATCAGATATCCAAGAAGAACATAGGAGAGATATTTGTTTTTAACTGCAACATAAAGGAACTGAGCGTTCATTTAACTTATATCTGTTTGCCAGTGGTGACCTTGCTTATTCTCACACTTTCACCTCTTTGTTCTGAGAAAAAAACAACTTCCATCATCCTTTTAAGTCTGTTCTCAGCAGCACTTCTCTGGCTTCCTTCTGTGCCACTTTGGACAAACGTGCACAGCTCACGCTCCGGGTCACTGTCTCACAACTCGCCCTCACTGGGAATCACTGGATACAGAAGAAAATGTCCAATTGCCCATCTATAAAGTGGAAATAAAGTTATCCCAATAATTGAAAGAAGTGATATGTAAAAATCACTTTGTGTAATGCCTGAAACATGACCGTGCTCAGTGCTGCTAATGGCTCGTAGAACTGGCTTAGGATTCAAACAAAAAGTTTCTACCTACACATTTTTGCTCTCTACTAAAACAAACTTATTTTGGCTCTTTATTACTCATTTTTAAATGAGTGTCATTTCCTCCTACCCGTTTTTTTTTTTTTTTTCTATTCGCAAGTTCCTGAAATTAGCAAGTTTTTTTCAGCATTATCCTCCATTTCCTTCTCACGCACTCCAAGGAACATGGCATGAATGAGACTGTATGAAAACAAAAAGTAATACATGTAAACGTCATTTCATTTGAGTACCTTTAGCTCTAGGTCATCACTTCTAACGGTCCATTAGTTTCTCCTGCATCATAATTGATTTAATCACTCTGTTGATGGATATTGATTCATTGCCATTTTTTCATTGTTATAAAAAACAATACATTGCATTTATCCATATAACAATAACATGCACAACATGACCTTATTTTTAAAATATCAGGCACATATAATACATATGTACACAGATATCTGAAAAGAGATAATCCAAATGATAGCGCTTGTCTTTCCCACATTTGTACTTTTTTTGTTTGCTTGTTTTGGGCAACAAATAGATATTAACTTTAAAAACAAGAAAAAAGTATTTTTCATTATGGAAAAAAGGGAGAACATTGTAATCCCATATAAGAGAAAGACTACAACCTTCAGAAATGCAGATCTAATTGAAAATCAATTCTTTGCCGAGTGAATATGTATTCAATTAGCTGCTTATTGGAGAGAAAAGTGTGATAAGTGCCCATGCTAGTTGTGATATTTATCAAAAAAGGACTAATTTGAGAATGATTATCAAACACTAACAAGTGTACTATTTCGTTGACTCTAAGATGTCTTCAGTTATAAGTTGCACCATTATTTTCTGGACCACTAAGAAATAAGAAAAATTTCCAAATAAACCATGATATACTATTTAAAGGTAAGCACTGCTTTTAAAATACTCAGATAACATAATGCTGTAATAGGTACAGTTTAAAAAAATCCTCCATCTACTTCTTTTTTGCATCTACTTCTTTAACAGATAAAGCCTTGTTAACAATTTGACATATATTCTATTGGATTTTCTGTTCATAGATATGAGAATATATAAGCATCTCTCAAAATTGAGATCTGTTAATATGCTTATCCCTGTTGTGTTTCCTTTTATATGACTTATTCCTTTTCTCCCATGGAAGTTTAAGATTGTTGCAGAAATAAAAATAAGAAATAAATATGTAGTTGATGGAGTAGGATTCAGAATAGGATTTTTGAGTCCTTAGCAATATAACTATTTTAAAAGCCCAGGTTTTATCATGAGATAAAATTTTCTAAAATTATTTTTAAAAGTTGATCTCATAAAGGTGGAGAATAGAATGATAGATTCTAGTGCTGGGAAGGGTGGGTGGGTGAAGGGGGGGATGAAGGGAAGTAGGATAGTGGGTACAAACATACAGGTAGACAAAAGGTCTACGTTCTATTATTTGACACAGAGTAGACTGCAGTTAACAACAAAGTATTATGTATTTCCAAGTAGTTAAAAGAGAGGACTTGAATTGTTCCCAACACATAAAAATGTTAAATACTCAAAGTGGTATTATATGCCTGTAAAAAAAAATCACATATACTCTATAAATACATAAAATATTATGTATTAATAAAAATGTAAAAATTAAAAAAAAATAAAATTTCTAAATCTTAAAATTTTGTTAACATAATTGGTCTGACTTTATAATTTTAAGATAACTATGAGAACAGATAGGAAGAGGAAACGCAGATCTCTTCTTTTTATTTCCTTGGCAAAGAGGCAGAGCAGCAAGGTCAGATTCCCGCCTACACCTCCCCTGAGTCATTTTTCTGGGAAAGAACCTTGAGGGACAGGTCGAATATTATTCTCATAGAATGAGGATGTCCAAGAAAAAAATTGAGGCGAGGGTCTCATTCCCAGAGCCTGTACCCCTGTGAGCCTACATTTGCCGTGGAATCACACCCAGAACTCCATGGGAGCACTGGGTAGCGGAGCAAACCTGGTGTTGCGTGGAGCAAGCAGTTACCATGTGAACCAGTTGGGGGATGCTGCAAAGGGGACAAGAGCTGCAGTGCTGGGGAACTTTGTGAAAAAATGCAAATGACCAGTGTGGTGGCAGAAGGCCCCAAATTAAGGCCCAGTATTATGTGCTGCCCTGGCAGCTGGGGAAGACCGGGAGAGCCTCAGGCGGCCTCCTTGTAAGTTCCCCTCGCCATTCTGCTCCTGCAGACGAGGTCCCAACCAAACGACCTGGCTGATCTGGAGGCCCAGGCACAGTTCCTGCTTGGCCCCGAGTCGCAGGTTGGGTTCCCTGCCAGCCTGCAGAATTACTCAGCAAGTCAATCTTACCATCCCGTCCTCCCATGGGAAACAGAGGGCACCCCACTCTCTTAATACGGCAAAGCCTGCCTCCCACAGCCCCCGTTTGTTCACTCTGTTCCCGAGCTCAACCCCTATGTGGCCCTGTGTGGCATGTGGATCCTCCCCCCACTCTGGGCTGTGAGTACAGGTGATTAAATTCAATCACTGTAAACCTCATCTGTCCAGCACTGGGTGTGTTCAGCCATCGCCATAACCCTGGGTCGGGAAGGCAACATTCCATGGGATATTGGGAATATCTGTGGTAGGGTGAACACAAGGTGTTGGAAACCACACAGCCCCCTTTCTTTAGCAGTGAGGGCTGGCAAAATATCCAAGCCCAGCAATTCCTGTCTTTCCTTTAAAGAAAATTCAGTTTAATGCAACTCTAGTCACACTCCCAGGTTCTGGGGCTGTGGGAGGAGGGAGCAGGATGAGAGACAGTGTAGGGAGGTTGGATGCAATAGTTAGGAAAAAAAGAACAACTCATTTTGACTTTTTAAAAACAATAAACAAAATAATATAGAAATTTAAAAATAAAAGAATGGGGAAAGCAATTACAAGAAAAAATAAATCAAAATTAAAATAAAATAAATAAAGGATAAGGCCAGTACAGTAATATAATATCAGGCAAAAAAAGAAGAATTAAAGAAAAGGAACTGAATGGGACATAGAAGATGATTTAATTCTCTAAGAGATACACTGGAAAATGAAAATGTGACACTTATGAACCTCTGAATTCAATGCAATCACTTTCAAGTCCTCCCTCCGTCAGATGATTCTCCAATCATCCTGATTAGAGCTGTGCTATCTCCCAAACTTCCATCACATGGTCACAGGCAGTCCCTTACGGTTGATCCCACAGAGGGTTGATTGTAATTGGCGTGACTTTCTACCAGTTTACATCCAAGTATTGGAGAAGACCCTCATTTTCTCCTCCATTTACCGACCACAGGTGTCAAAAAAAGGTATACAGGTTTTTTTCAGAATGAGATTATCCTAGCTAGAATCAAGCAATCAATTAATCGATCAGTCTTTGCATAGTGTAAACCCAGGCTCTGTGGCTTCTACATTATTTTCCTGAACAGAAAGGAAATAATGAGCAGGAATTGTCGAGTCTGTAATTCACTTCCCAGTTATGAGGTTACACCGTCAGGTCAGGACGCTGCGGAGATAAATCAGAGGAAGACAAAGGGAGACGCAGACAAAGAAATATCTTGCATTCACCAGGGGATCCAAGAGGTGCGGGCAGCTGGATAGCCCGTTCACAAGACACACAGTGTCTTCAGTCATCACCACGAACATAGTCCTCCTCTGCATTATTGAACGTGTCCACACGTTTGTTATTGCTAACAACAGTGAGGGAGATTGCTGCAGGGACTAACCCTGAAAAGGAATTTTTAAAAAGCCTTATCTAGGTTAGGTGGTGGTTTAGTTTTCAGCAGAGAAAACCCAGAGCAGTGGGAGACTCCTGCTGGTCTTTTCATCTATATTCTCCCTTGCGTTGATTCAAGCATCTCTAAGAGTTATTTCAAGAACCATTTTCACACATTCACTGATTTTGTTTCTTTTTTTAAGCCTTCTGGAAGCAAAACCCAAGCTGTCGATTGCAGCCATGGAGATGAACAGAGATCTGAAAGCCATCATTTTGAAGTTTTCTTCTCTTTTAACTATTCTTAACAGGATGAAGCTACCCTGACTACATGATAAAACCACCTGGGGAGCTTTTCAAAGATCCCAGATGCTCAGGACACATCCAGGGCCAATTAACTCTGAATTCTGTGAGGTGTGCATCAGGCGTGTGAAAGGTAGGTGGTTCCTGGCAGCAGCATGGTCTCAGGACCCAGATTTATGGATATTTTTTAGGTCATCATTATAAGCCCGTATATTAGAATAGCTTTCACATCTTCTGCAAATATTATCCATTTAGTCTTCACCATGAGCTGTGTGGTGGGTCTTATTCTCCCTATTTTACAAATAAAGAGATTAGGTTTCAAATGAGCTTGTACATGGCAGACACGAGTGTATAATCCACTGACCCGAATCCAAGAAAAAAGTAGATCGTCCTGAACTAGATTCTCTTCCAGCTTCCCCAGTGACTCAAGCTGTCATTACAGAATTCCTATGGAAGGGGAAGGCTAGGTACATACCGAAGATTGGGGAGCAGTGGTGAAGGCTACACTTCACACCCAAGGAGGAAAGTAGCTTGGGTGAGTACTGAATGGTCAGTACAATGAGATGTCTTCATCAACGCATATGATCTGGAATATGGAAGAAAACTGGGAGATTCTCAACTCATCCCGTTGTCAGAGGTTGTCTCTGTAATGTATAGCATTACATTGTATGATGAAACGATATGAACTTCGTATCATTTGGGCCATTGTTTTAGTAGTCACATAATATTGTTAGTTTTACAAAGGTTCTGAATGTGGAAATTACCTGAACAGGACATCCACAACCTCACTTATTGTCTGCATTGATTCAATTAATGTGACTAGCCAGGCAGGTGGAACTTTTCCGCGTAATCGTGTGTTTAGTTGTAGAAGAGAGCAGTGTTCCCAGATAGAGGAAGTTGTTTCACTGGGCCGGTATTAAGATTGAAACCAATCGGCAACATTGATGAATCTTAAATTCATAACATTGAGATATGAGTGGAACAGTGAACTAGAGACCTCTGGAAACCCTCCATAAAATCAATGGGAACACTGGCAAAAATGAAAGAAATTAATTTTTCATACCTCTAGAAATCACCAAAAGTAACACCAATCCTTCCCAAAATCTTCCAAAAACTAGAAGAGAGAGACACACCGCTCCACACATTCTCTGAGGCCGGTATTACCCTGAGGGCAAAACCATACACAGACATTACACGAAGAGAAAACTATAGATCAATATCCCTTATGTATACAGATGCAAAAACGCTCAACCACAAAATACCAACAAACTGAATCAGACAACATATAAAAGGACTTATCTAAGGGAGGTTTATCCCATTATAATGTATCCAAAGACAATATTAAGACAGTAATACTTTGTAAATTCATGTACGGATTCAATGCAGTCTCTATCAGACTCCCAGTTGGTTGTTTTATTTTTAATTGACAGGTTGAAGATAAAATTCATATGGAACTTCAAGGGACCCAGAAGAGCCCAAATGATCTTAAAAATACAGGAACAAATTTGTAGGACTAATAATATGCCCATATTTCAAAACTTACTAGAAAGCTACAGTAAACAAAACTGTGTGCAACTGGCATAAGAATAAATACAGAGCTCAGTGGAATAGAAATAAGAATGCAAAAATATACCCTTACATTTATGGCAAATTGATTCTTGACAAGGTTGCCAAGAAAATATAATGGGGAAAATTTCAGTATTGGCAAATCATATATCTGACAAGGGATTAGTATTTAGAATATATAGAAGTCTTACAACTCAACAAGAAAAAGATAAGCAACTAAATTAAAAAGTGAAAAAAGGAATCAAATAGACATTTATCCAAAGAATGTAAGATACTGGGCTACAAAGACAATAGACACCTTCCAGCTTCTGTTTACTGCTTGATTGCTCACCGCAAGGCATTATGAGTACATTATGAGATACAGAGGAAAAAGACGAAGAACGCAGAAACCGGAGCCTCGGCTAGGACCTGGAACAGGTTAGAGCCTATCAGGGGCAGGATGGAGTAAGAATCACTGTGGGGGCGGATGCATGACCAGTGTGTAAACAACTAAGTTATAAAAAGGGGACTAACACACAAAAGAGGGTCCCTGCCCAGAGAAGAGGCCACTGCGCGGGCACTCTGGGGGCTCGGACCCTAGCTCGAGCTAGACGATAAAACTCCTTTTGATAATTATAGCCTCGGTGACTCTTGTCTCTCTGTCCTGCGGCCTGTGAATCTCGAATATAACAAGAAGAAATACAAATAGCCGATGAGCACATGAAAAGATGCTCAACATCACTCATCATTTGTGCATTTCAAAACCCACAATGAGACACCACTTCACACTCACCAGGATAGCTATAAACAAAAAGATGAACAGTAGCAGGTGTTAGCAAGGACGTGGAGAAACTGGAACCACCACACACTGCTGGTATGAGTGTAAAGTGGTACAGTTACTTTGAAAAATAGTTTGGCAGTTTTTCAAATGGCCAAATGATCCATCAATTCTACCATATACCTAATGATATAGCATATACCATATACCATATGATCCATCAATTCTACCATATACCTAAGAGAAATGCAAATGCATGTGTATACAGCAATCGAACACAAATGTTCATAGTAGCATTACTTCTGATAGTCACAGGGTAGAACCAACCAAGATGGTCATCACCTGATGAATGGTAACTATAGTAAGAATTACTGAAATGTGTGCTTTAAAAGTGTGAATTTTATGATATATGCATTATTTCTCAATTTTTTAAAAGATAAAAAAATCATGTTGAGTAAAAGAAGCCAAACACAAAAATTCAATTTATATAAAATTCAAAAGGCAAAGCTATAGTGTTCAAAGACACATACATAGGTGATAAAACTATAATACATTTTTTAAAATGATTGTTACTAAAGCCAAGACAATGATTACTTTAGGGGTTGAAAAGAGGGTTTTGGTTTGGAAGAAGTACATGAAGGAGAACTAAGGTGGTGCACATAATGCTTCATTTTTTGGTATGAAGGATGGTAATCTGGTTGTTAATTTTATAATAATTCCATAAACTGCCATTTATGTAATGTGCATTTTTACATTATGAGCTGTATTTCACAACAAACATTCACTTTAATTCACATGAATTAGATGCACTACCATGTACTTAATCATTCCCACATTGTTGACATTTCTACTGCTTCCAATTTTTTATTATTCTTAACAACATTGCAATTAACATTTTTGTGCAAAAAATCTTTCCATTTTATTTTATTATTAACTTGGGCTAGATTTCCATATGTGGGAATAGAAAGTCAAAGGATTCAAATATTTTGCCATTAATGCTATGAACCCCTCAAAAATAGTTTTTCTTTCTATATGTTACATGTGGTTTATTTCAACCCAATGTTCCAGTTTTCCAAGGCCTTTCTGAACTCTGATTCTGTCCTGTTAGCCATCCTCTGTGCTTACAAGATGTCCCCATCTTCCTCTCCAGCAGGTCACCCGTCCCTCTCAGCAAGTCCAGGGTGGGCAGTGAGCTTGTTCTGTCCCCTGATAGTTCGGGGACCCTCTTGAGAGCTCTTCTGATAAGGAAAGGCCTCCTGGACTGGAGACCTGTGGCCCGTGCCTGCCAGACAGCCCCTGCCCTGCAATCCGCTGTCCACGCCATGATGAAACGCCATCCTCACTGTCAAATAACCATGCTCAGACAGTTCAAAACATGCCTTTCATACTAACAGAGATCGAACATGTGTCAAGTATTTTATTCCGTTCATTAATTAATGAAGGAACCAGTAGGATGGTAAAACTAGGTCAGAGAACAATTCCAGGAATGAAGATTGATAGAGTTAGCCCAAAAATGCTGAAATGGGTTTGCTAATGGATATAAAACTATGTAGTATCCCACAGGGTGACAAAATAGTAACCTTTGGAATTATCTTCTAACCAGGCAGAAATCTACAAATAAACATGTAGCTTCACATTGTGGGGATTATAATCAGGTGGTAACAATCAGAGTTAAACTCAGGTGTATTCTGCTACATAATGACATAATCCTTAGGGAAAGGATTATAAAACCATGCCCCCATATAACGTGGAAAGAACATTCCGTCATCCTTTGGCTTTATTCCCAAGTGTTGGATAACTTTTCCAACACCACATGTGGCCTTGAAAAATCACTGGATTTATCTTTTGCTATTTTGAAAATCCTGGAAAACTGGGGTAGATTGTGCTGTAAAATCCAAGTCACTACATAGAAATGTATTTTTTTTTCTTTCCAAGGCCAACTCAATTCTGTCTTTCATTATCTGAAAGTTCACAAGAAGTCAGTTCTCTTTTGCTTTCCAAAGCCAACTGCTGTTTTGCAAGATATAAGAAACTTCCCATCATCAAGTGTTCGTGGCTAGAGCATATGCCCGTGAGTTTCCTAAAATTCATTCAGATGATTGATCTAGATGCTTGTGTGCATTTTTCTTAAAAAGAGAGCAAAGTTCTACGACCACAGAGGGTTAAGAGACACTGACCAGCAGGGCTCCTGCAGCTAGTCCCTCCATAGAGTCAGCTGCCACATTGCAAGGTGTTTTGCCTCTTCCGCATGCGTGTTCTACCACCTGCTTTAGACTCACTGGCTAAACCTGCTTCTAGTCACACCCTCCTGTCCACCAGCCTCTGAACAGCTGTATCCCTCTTAGGAGACAAAAGGTACCCGCAGCCCTGCATAGCACCAGTGCACACACCTAATAATGCTGCTAACAAGGTAAAGGCACAAAAAGCTGCCAAATCCGTGGCTGTTATATTTTGCAAAAACAAAAGCCAAAAAGCCCTGCTGTTGATGAAGCGCTGCTCATTTGTTAACACAATTCCTTTTGCTCTAAATTTTATTTGCAGCCTGTCTTTATTAAGAATTCAAATATACCCTAATGTGTATCATTTACATCATGTGAATGTGTGTTCAGCACAAAGCTATTAGATTGCCTGTGCAATCTGTAAAAGTTCAAAACCCACTGGAAGGCAGGAACAATCTGTCAGCTTGTCATAGGTACCATAACCCATGTTGTCATTTGGTCCGTCCAAAACAGATGCGTCAAACAAAGCCATGATAGGCCACTTTCAACTCACAAATTTCATTCCGATTAAAGACTAGAGCTCCTAGTTGCAGAATGGACTGCGCCTATAATAAGCTTTGTATTTAAATACACCCTGAGACATAATTTTTGCCAGGATTTTTTTTTCTTATTTGAATAAGAGAGACATTACAGGAGGCTAAAAGATAGGGAGAGAAAAGGAACAAAAAGTGAGATTTCAATCTGTCTCCAATGATGAATAAATAATATTTCATAAAAGGACAATAGTAACAATAGGTGCAATTTACTGAACACTTAGTATATGGCAAACATTTTACTATTAATATAAGCCTTACAAATATTCGTTCATTCGTTTATTTAACAAATACCTCTTGAAAGATTATTATGTGTCAAGCACTATTTTATGTGCCCTAGAACATAAAATATAAGTCTTCTGCCCTCATGCTGTTTGCCTGCTAAAGAGAGGAGAGCCAGAAACATAGAAATAAATACAAATGCTGTACACACACATACACACACATTTGCATATATAATTTTAACTTGAAATGTGCTTTAAAGGAAATAGGCTGAAGGAATCCAGAGGTGGTTGGCTTGGACCAGGGAGGGGTGATGTGGCCGGAAGTCAAAGTCTTCTCTCGGAGGTCCTATGAGGAGCCCAGGAGGTGCTTTCTGGACACAGGACACAGCAATGCAAAGGCGCTGAGACCGAGTGGAGTTCGGCAGGTGTGCAAGATCCAGAAAGAAGACCAGTGATCACGCTGGATGAGGAGGAGAACGGGGAGAAACGAAGAGGCCACCGAAGGTTTGGGTGGGCGTGGAAGCAGGGAGGTGGGGGGTGGGCTGCTGGCGAGTGCGGTGGGAGCCGGTGTCGGTGGTGACGGGTTTGTCAGCGTGTGGGTGAAAAACGGGAGGATGCCGCTTACAGTTTTGAAGTGGTGCGATTAGGATTTGGTGGTGTATTAAGTTTGGGGTCTGAGGTCCAGGGAGGAGCAGAGATGAACACCAAGACAAAAGAGAACCCCTGCCCTCCCTGTCCCTCTTCTCACCATGGGAAAGTTGGCACCAGATATCAAAAATTCACCACAGCAGCCGAACAAACGTCCGAATCCAGCGTAAAACATGTTCAACTTCAGGAATAATCAAATAGTGAACTTTCCTATAAGAAAACTGTCATTTTGGTCTAGCCAATTGGCAAAGATTTTTAAATGATGCATATTGAGATTATCAAGGATGGTTAAAGGGCTTCCCTCAGATCCCAATAGTGGAACGTAAATCCAAACAATCAAAAGGGAAATTTAAAATTTTATTTTTGGTAGCCATCGTATACTTTCTCCACCAATTCTACCCCTTGGAAAATATCCTAAGGACATAACCAAATATGGGGCTAGATTTATGTTCAAACACATTAGTTACGATGATAATGAAGGAAAATTACAAATAGTGTAAATATCCAATGACAGAGAAATGGTTAAATATATTATAGTAGAGCTATTTATACTGTCATTAAAATCATATTTTGGGATAAATTTTGTCATTATAAAATCATGATATAAATAAAATTGAATTCAAAAAATATGATTAAAAAACTCTACATGCATAAACATGCACATATAACAGGGAATAGAAATCTAAAAGGTTAATAATGGTTTTCTCAGAGAGGACAGACGATAATTATTTTCAAAATCTCAACAATGATCGTGTATTACTTTTATAATCAATCAATAGAATTATACAACTCGTGCAAGCTCTAAGACCAGGGAACTTTCTGGGATCCGAAATGTGCCCCATGTGTCAAGATAGGACGGTTGCTTTTAACCCATGCCTGGCAATATCCCTGGAGCCCTGAAGATGCTGCTGCTTCCTGCCTAATTTTACCTCCTTAAGCTTAGGAACGGTGGTGGGAGGGGTGTCCAGGGAGTCCCTTAGAGTCACCTTTGAGTTTGGATTTTCTTTCTCATTTGACTTATTACAAATTGTCTTAGTTCAGGTTGCTGTGACAAATTACCATAGACTGGGAAGCTTAAACAGCAAACATCTATTTCCCACAGTTCTGGAGGCTGCGAATCTGCAGCCAAGGTGCCGCAGACCCAGCGTGGGCTAAGGTCCTCTTCCTGCATGGCAGGTGCCGCCTCTCGTTGTATCCACACACGGCAGGGAGAGGGCAAGAGGGAAAGCGCTCTTGGGTCCCTTTTATACCCATGAGATTGGTGTTCCACCCTCATGACCTAATTACCCCCCAAAGCCTTCCCTGCAGCTATCCTCCTGGTGGAGGGTTAGGATTTCAACGTGAGGATGTGGGCACCCCAGACATTCGGTCCTTGACACGGTTTGATTAGTCTTTCCCTTCGCCCCGTCTGGGCTGCACAAAGTTGTGCTGGAACTTCTTGAATTGGAGGCATGTTTCTCTGACACATGGAGGCATGTTTTCTTCTGCTGGTAAGAAGCTTCCTCCTCGTCCCACTCCCTTCATGATTTCAGTGGGAACGTGTGCAAGTTGGGGGCCATTTGCTCAGCCCACGTCACTGTCACACGCAGTACCTTTAGGAGCCCAGCCTCTCCGCCTCCCGCCCTTACACGGCAGCAGGAGGAGGGCAGATGAGGGACCTTCTAGGTCACAGAGACTCAAGAACAGCAGATGTCATTTGAAGGGAATCCAACCCAATTGTTTTTATGGCTCTCTCTGCTGTTATCAAACCAAATCAGGGCACCCTACTCTCAAAATATGTGTAAAGTCGGAAAATAAATGAAACCAAATATACACTAAGAAACGTCTGTGGTCACAGTGGCCACACATAGCCAGTTACACAAGCACAGACACAGAAGATTAATTGGTGCCCAGACACAGATGGAGACCAAATTTCCCACCCATTCTGCACACACAATCTGACTTAAAGCTCCATGAATACGAAGTCGGCAAATTTTCCAAAGATGGTCGCGTCCAATGAGTGCTGTCATCATTATAGCGATTCTCAAATTTTATTTCATTTTATTAAAGTCTTTAATGAAAAACTTTTCTTGTACAATCTTTATATCACCTGTGGTTCATATGTAGCTTTTGGAGGAAAAACAGTTCTACAAAAAGGTGGTTGCTGAAGGGTACTTTAATCAGCATTCTCATAAATCACACAGTTTTTCTGTCTGATTTGCATAGAGGGAAAAGTCTTAGGGCAGAGAGAGTGTCTGCCATATTTTAGTTTGATTTGCAGGCCCAATTACATTGTGCTTAAATGTAACACTTGCGACTTTACAAGGACGGCAGTGCCGAGGGATGAAGTCAAGCTTTGCAAACTTCCAACGTTGTTTTCTTTGCTGGAAATTGAACTCCCCCTGTAATCCAAGGGTGCAGGTGTCACAGGGAACTATCGTGATCATATGGTAAACAAAAGGCTAATGTCGAGTTGAAGAATTGACCACAGCCTCTTTGAAAAAATTAATAATGAAAAGTATGGCTAGAAAAATTATCAAATATGAGCAATGGAATTTAAAAATTGCTCCTTTCTGTCAATTCTTCCAAGTAGCAAGCACACACCTTCTCCCTAAACTCATCAGTTGTATAAAAACAGGCTTTAAAATCCTGTCAATTTTTTCTTTGAAATGCTTTGAACACTTTTCCAGTCCTTTTCATTACCAAATTCTAGAACAAATCTTAAGTACTTTTTTTGGTCAAGCCTAAAATATTACAGTATCTTGTATTTTCTCTCTAGTCTCTCACCTACTGACTCATTCAATACTTAAATTGCCACTTAAATTGTCACTTTCATTACATAAATTACCTAATTAAAATACTCATAATTATCTCCACAATCAAACCCAAGCTCCTTTAGACTGGTAAGAAAATAAAAATGACAACAATATTAATTGTGGCTGAGTTGTACTGAATTTTTATTTATTTTATTTTCCAGATACTTTTCTAAATATTTTACATGGATTTAGCCCATTAGTTCTTCCAACTCCATGAGGTAGGTAAGATTAATGAACCCATTTGTCAGATGTGGAGGTGGAGGGCAGAGGCTGAGTTGACTCTACTCCCAGGGGTGAGTATGGTGGAAGCTTCAGCCGCAGAGATTTCACCCGGGGCAGAGGGAGAGCCCAGGGGCCTGGGCTGAACATGAGACATGAAATGGAAGGGGTGGTCAGAACAACGCGCTATCCAGGTAGATAGTTTGAGTGGCCGTTGGGTGGGAGCCACTAGACAGTGGCGGAGAGCGATGGGGGAATCTTCACCATAAACAATGAGTGTTGGGATTTATGAATCAAAGAGCCCAGAGCAGATGGTGTCAGGAACAGGCTGAAGCTAAAGTAGACCTGGTGCATTCCAAGAACAGAAGGAGAGGGTTCGTGTCCATTCTTGCTCTTACTGGATGATACTGGGACAAAGCCTCAAGAAAAGGCAGAATAATAATGGTTCTATTTATTCCAAAATTATCTAAATTAAGTAAATAATAATTAAATAAATTATCTAAATGTTAGCTAGTCTTCAACTTCCACTTCTTCCATAACAGTTTCTCTGGATGGTTTGACAATGTGCTAGTACTCTTCTGATCCATACAACATTATGTTTATTACCTGCAAATGATAAACTGTGATTTACTATTTGATATTTTATGTATGTATGTATCTGTCTATTTATGTCAGTCCTAGTTCTAAGGGATGAATAGAGAGATACATACATACATAAAATATCAAATAGTAAACCACAGTTTATCATTTGTAGGTTATATAAATAATTACTTATTGCAACAATGCTGCATTTCCATACCACTAAAACTTTAAAAAACTATTTCACATATATAATTTACCTGTTGATACACTATTCATCGTCTCATGCCTAGAGCAGTTCGTTTATAACGAATATAACGAATAATTTTTATAAAATTACAGACTCCATGTGTCATTTGTGAATGAATAAGGGAAAGAGAGCATGTTCTTGTTCCGTTATTCTATGATTTTAAATGTCTCAACTTAATGCCTCCATTTTACCTTCCTAAAATAGTTTATATATTTTAATGAATATCTGAGAAGAATCACTTCAGGTTTGAAGTGTTTTTTAAGGATTTGAGTCCATTTTTTAAATTTAGCTTTCTAACATGAAGGTTAAAGAGATAAGCCCTTTATTCCCCAATGAAAGCTCACAGTTTTGAGGCTGAGATAGCAGTTAAAGGATTCCTGTTTCCTTTGCTTTTGGTAACCACGAGCGATGTGAGCTCAGTTTAACCTGACTTCTCGAGCACTCCACATTAGTTAGTTCTGGCACGTGGGATCCTCTCTGGTGGAATTGGTGTCACAGAGAGTGACAGAGCAGATGCAGGACAACGGACGCGGTCTCAGTTTTCCGTGGCCGGGGTCAAGCGTCTGAGCCCTGGGCCGCATGGCATCGGGAATCAGCACCTCACTTTCTTGGTCTTGGTCACGTTCTGAAACATGAAAGGGGCCAGGAGGAAGCCCCCTGCCGTGGGCGACCCCTCTGAGAGTCAGAGAGTGCAGAGGTCAAGGGCCTCAGCAATCCCGGAGTCTCGGGTTACCATTCAGAGCCAGCTGCTCAAGCAGAAAAAGGCAGATCAGCAGAGCAAAGCCTTTTCTCGCCTTTCCCAGACTCTGCCCTGGCAAGAGGATATAGGGTGACTATTTCTGAAATCAGATCCAAAGAAATAAGGATATAAGGAAATAAAGATCAAAAACGGCATCCGTTGACTCCCCTTCTGTCTTGGAATGTGGACAGAGAGATGGTTAACTGTTCAGTGACGACATCGGGAGACCACGTCTAGAACCGGCGCTTGCTTAGTGAGCGCGTTGGCCTGCTCGGGCTTCCGTAACAAATCCCACAGACTGCGCAGCTCAAACAACAGGAATTTATTTGTGTTCTCACAGTTCTGGAGGCTGGAAGTGCACGACCCAGGTGCCAGCAGAGTTGATTTCTTGTGAGGTCTCTCTTCCCGGCTTGTAGATGGCATCTTCTCGCCGTGCCCTCACAGGGCCTCTCCCGTGTGTGCACCTCCTCCCTTCTTAGAAGGACACCTCTCCTATTGGATTAGTGCCCCACCCTTGTGACCTCGTTTAACCTGGATTACCTTCTCAAGGGTTCTGTCTTCAGCTGCAGTCATACTGTGGATCAGGGCTGCAACATGGATTTGGGGGCAGTGGGGGCACAGTTTAGTCCCTTACTGTGAGCACATGTGAATTTGCTTGCACGTAAATTTGTTAGGGCTGCCGTGACAAATGCCACAGCATGGAGGCTTAAACAACATGCATTTATTTCCCCACGGTTCTGAAGGCCGGAAATCCAAGCCGAAGGTGCTGGGTCCTCTACCCTTGGCTTGCACACGGCCACCCTCTCACTGTGTCCTCACACGGTCACTTCTAGATCTGTGTGCTACGTGGGCCCCCATTTCCTCTTCTTATGAGGACACCCGTCAGACTGGATTAGGGTCCACACCAATAGCCTCCATTTACTTTAATTATCCTTTTAATCACTTATCTCTAAATATAGTCACATTCCGAGGTATTAAGGGTCAGGACTCCGACATATGAATTTCGGGGGAGACACGCTTCGGATCATAATGTGAAGTGAGGGATGCTGACGTTAGAGATGCTGTGCTGGAGGAAAACCCTGCTACGATGGCTTCCGTTCGCGGTGAAGCAGGCTCAGCTGGCCGGGCTCAGGACCTTACCCAAGTGTTCATGAGGGTTGTCCAAATTCCACCAAACCTGTTTTCCTTCCTTCATAATCTCATGGGCTACAATTCGGGCGTCCTCAAACTATGGCCCTCGGGCCACATGCGGGTGTTTTTGCCCGTTTGTTTTTTTACTTCAAAATGAGACATGTGCAGTGTGCATAGGAATTTTTCATAGATTTTTTAAACTATAGTCCGGCCCTCCAACGGTCTGAGGGACAGTGAACTGGCCCCCTGTTTAAAAAGTTTGAGGAGCCCTGGGCTAAATAATGAAAAAACCATATTGTGAAGTGTAGGGTTTTTACTAGCATTCCATGCCAGTGTGCTTATGCATTTGCATTTTTTTTTGTATTTGACTCATGAGTTTTTAAATGCCTAAGCAAATGGTGCATTTTTCATTGTCCTCATGTTGCATCCAAGCTTAATTGCACTATGGTGAGATAGTGGGACCGGTATAAAAATAATTATTTTTAATTATCTTAAATGTGTTGAGGTTTGCTTTGTCGCTTAGACTTATCCACATTTTATAAATGTTCTCTGTGTATTTCATAAAAAAATATATCCTTTGATTAAGTGATTTTGTTCCATATGTGACCGTTAAATCTCGCTTATTAATTGTGTTATCAGATTTTCCAATCCATGTGATAAGTGTGTATATGAGGGGGTGTATGTCTGCTTGGCCTACAATTACTAGTATAATGATGAATTTGTCACATTTCCCCTGCAATTAGTTTACTTTTATTTTATATATTTTGAGGCAACTTTAGGTAATTGTGTTTAGTTATTTGTCTCTGATGAAATGAAACTTTTATTATTCGTTATTTAATAATTTTCTATACTAAATATTTTGTCTCAAGAACATTTCATCTGATATTAATATAGAGATACCAGCTTTATGGTTAATATTTGCCTGGTGTATCTTTTTTTGACTTTTACTTTCATATTGCTGTCATTTCTGTGTTCTTGTGTTTTTACTCCCTCCTAATCAGCATATGGCTAATACTGGCTTCCTTTGAAACTTGCAGCACAATTTATGCCTTTTAATGGATGTTTAGACCCTTCACCTTTTTGTATTATCAATTACTTGTTTTTATCTATCTTAAATTATTTTGTGCTATTTTAATACTTTTTTTTTCTTATTTTTCTCTCTCTCACTTTTTCTTTTTTTAGATTAATTGCACACATACCACCTTACTTCATTATCTCTTGTCTACTACGGAAGATACATACACCATTTTTATTCTTTCAGGAGTTCATGTCATTCTTCATTCTGGAAGATCCTTAAGTTTTTTTGCTAAAGAAAAAAATAAAGACTATTAGAAGCAGAGATCGAGTGCTGCATAAAACGGCTACACCGCCAAGCCAAGAGTTGGGTCCAGCAGAGTCCAAGCAGAGTGTTCAGAACACCTAGACCACCATACTGATGGAAGTAGAAATATAAAAGATATTTTTAACCAAATTTAATATTAAATTTGATCAAGCTCATTTTATCCTCTATTGAGAGATTTCTCCCTTTTCATTTATTCATTATAATAACATTTTCGAGAAATTACAATATGCAAGGCATTGTGCTAAATGGTTCATATGTTTGATTCCATTCAATCTTCAGAACCACCCTAGGAAGGTAGAAAAGGGTGTTCAGTGGGACTTATCATTGCCTCCTAATTCCAGCTACAGCTAGAGCTGAGAGCCATAGGTGCAAACGGTTAACGTCTCTCTCCCCTGAGGCTGACCACAGGCCCCCAGACGGCAGGACAAGGAGAGAGGCGCTGAGGGTGGGGGTGGGGAGCTGCACTGGCATGGAAAACACAGAAAGCCTGGAAGCCAAGGCCAGCCTGAGGGCCCTGCCCTGGGGCGAGCCTATGGCACGGGAACCTCAGCAGGAAGAAAACTTTGTGCCTGGGCAGGAGCTCAGAGGGAGGTCACAAGGAGCCAGCCAGAGCCTCGGTCCCTTCTGGCTGTTGTGACCAAAGCACCCCAGACTGGGTGCCTTGTAAACAGCAAGCATCTACTTCACACGCCCCGTAGGCTACTCAAGATCAAGGCGCTGTCACCGCTGGTGTCTGGGGAGGGCTTGCTTCCTCCTCCACGGCGCCTTCCTGCGGCGCCCTGGCAAGGTGGAGGGGCAAGGACGACCTCTGGCCTCCGTCATGGGGCGCGAGTTCCATTCGTGCGGCGCGGCTCTCGTGAACTAATCACCTCCCAAAGCCCCGTTCCGAGACACCATCTCCTCCTCGGTTAGGACTTCGAGGTACATTTGCAGAGGACACAGCATTCAGACCATGGCAGCCAAGAAGGCCGCGCCCTGTGCCGGTCAGGATGCAGTGAAGCGCAGTGGGGTCACGGGGTCATTAGGACGTCTGTGAGGGGTCCTTTTGGAGCCCCGTAAAGGGCCTGCGTGTGGAGCCTGCCACACAGAGGGCACTTGCCATCCGGGCAGAACAGCAAATATCTCCAGTCGGTCGAAAGCTGCCTCCCTTTGCCTCCTCCTTCCCTCATCTCCCAGCCCCAGAAGAGCCAGAAACAGAAGAGTCACTGTAGAAAAGAAGAAAGAAGAGGAGAAAGTGGAGGAGAGGAGGAGGGTGAGAACCAGGCATAGGAAGGTGAGGAGACCGGCCATGCCCCTCCTGTGCGGCGGGGCCTGGCGTAGGAGCCTGGGGTGGCATAGGCTGAGGCAGAGGGAAGCCACCATCATGGGGGATGGTGACGCAGAGGCTCTAAGCTGGAGAATTCCGTCCATTTTCCATCGAAACCAGCTAGAACTTAGACAAAAGTGTTAGTGTGGACATTTTCAAGCATGCACAAAAGTAGGGAGAAGAATAAAATTACTTCCCATGTACCCATCACCCATTTTTAACAATTAATACTATTGTATTAGTTGTGTTTTTCTCTCTCTTTTTTTTTCCTGGAATATTTCAAAAGCAAACTTCAAATACTATATCATTTCACCAAAATATATTCCACGTGCATCTCTAAACAGATATGGAGATTGCTTTTTAATATACTCACAACGCCACTGTTACATGTAACAGGATATAATGTAATTATAATAGACTTTTTGATACCCTGGAACGAGGCTGCTTTTGTGGCTGGGAGTGGAGGGGACGCCAGGGGATCTGCCCAAGTTTCCACCCAAAGACGGAAAAAGGCCACGTGACTAAGTGGTTTGGAGATGGGGTGGGAGGGAGCTGTTTCCAGACTGTGCCACGTCCAGCACAGCCAGCAAACCCAGTCGTTCACATTTGATCAAAATGTAAACTCTGCACTATTCGCAATAGATCTGGCACGGTTTAGTAGGCACGGTTTTGAACTTCAGTCGACAGCAGTGCTCTCTAGCGATGGGATTTGCTTCCAGGCATTTCTTTGCCAAAGACCTCCTTTTTCCACAATAACCCACACCACTCTAGGAAATATCATTTAAAATGGGCAACCTGTTATCGCTGTGATTCTTCAACTATACTGCTTAATCTTTTAAGCCTCAGATTTTTTCATCTACAAAATGGGAATAAAATTAGTATCTACCAGATAGGGTTGTGTGAGATGAAATGAAAAACAAAGTGTATGTAAGAATGTAGTATGGCAATAAGCGCTCAATTCATTCATTCATTCATTCAACAAAAGTGTAATTGATTACTCTTGATCTAGCAGGCTCTACACCAAGAGCCGGGGACATAGCACTGGGCTGGAACCGACCGTCTCTGCCTTCCACACGCTTACATCCCAGGGGAGGTGACAGAGGCCAGATGATGAATCCCCCCGATTCATCACGTAGCTGCAGCTGTGATCAGGTCGATGAAGGAGGAGTACGTAGTGAGATGACAAAGGAACCTGAGCTAATCTGAAAGCCTGAGAGAGCTTTCTGCGGGTGCTGACAGATGATCTTCTCCAGCTCGTCTGGAAGTCTGTTAGAGATAATGCAATTTGCAATACACATGCCTGTAAACACCGAAAGAGTCTAAGGCCTTCATTCCCCCTCCTGGACTGGTGGGTTGGTGGGTGTTCCATGGGATGTCCCACGTCCCAGGTTGTGCAACCTGAGATTGTACCCATCTTATTCTGCTCTTTCTGAGCCAGGACCTACTTATTCTCAGAGAAATTGTGCACCTGCGTGTACCGCTGTCCATCAGCAGGACTCCTGGGCCTGTGGGTTCTCTTGTTCATCATTTATTTAAATATGTTCCACTGTTTTATTACTGGAGAGAAGACATTCTTCTAGGTTATCTGTAATCCCCTCTCGTTGTACACTATCTTTTCCTAAGGCATAATTCAGTTATTCGTGTTAATATAATATTCCCTGGTAATGCCTTTGATCCCAAATCTTATTTTTTAATCAAAGTTCATAACCAGAGAAAACAGAGAAACAGGTCCGCCTGTCCGTCATCATTCATTCGCTCATTCGGTCCATACTGAGCCTGCTACCACGTGCCCCACGCTCTTCAGACGGTGAAGACGCGGGGAGCCTCCTGCTTCCACGTCTGCTCCAGGGGGAGGAGGCAGACAGTTCAGCACAAAACGAGATACTCTTACTTTGAGAAGTGCAGAGATGAGAAAGTGAAGTCACTGTACATGGGATGGTCAGCGGAGATCTGTCCAAGGAGGTGACACTGACTGAGAGATGACACAAATAGTCCTGGGACAAACCAGGGAAAAAGCTGCCAGGTCCCCCCATGCACCTAGGGCTCTGGCCCCCGCAAGTGTCTCGGTGATGCAGAAATAAGGGTAGCATCCTTGTGGGAGGCGAGCTGTGTGGTGTGGCAGGGACAAAGAGGACAGTGTCTCTTTGGTTTCTTTGGGTAGAAGCTGTGTCTGATAGACAAGCCAATAGCCGGTTGAAGATGGTGAGTGGGTGGCGACTGCTGGTTAGAACTTTATCCTGCCCACTCCCCGCCAGTGCGGCTGTGCCAGTCATTCGTCTGTTCAGGGGACACGGTGTATACAAGTCTCTGATTGCATGGAGATGCGACAAAATTCGCCTTGTATTGAGTGAGTGATCTCTCAGACTTTCGGCAAACAGTTCGACAACTACCCACAGTTTTCAACGTGGTCTTTTTTCTGTGCCTTTAACGGAGAATATAGCAGGACTTGCTATCATAAAAAAGAATGAACCACAAAGTCTCAGATTGTGTCACTCTTTTATTTCCCAGCTTTCCCAGCATTTATCTTTGCATATCTAACTGCATGGAGGTAAGAGCTTGAAGAAGCAGTTCTGTAGTAACACATCTTTGAGCACTTTCCCCAATTTGTTTCGGAGGCAGCCAAGCGAACCCCCATCTCTGCCGTCTAGGGCCCTGCAAAAACTCCAGGCCCGTGTGTTTACATGACAGGTTTTCACCACTGCATACCTGCAGCACCAGCGAGTGTAAGGCGCTTCCCTTCCTTCAGGAGAATGTGACTTGGTGACAAACGGCGGTTTCCCGCCTCCTGCCTGTCTCTCCTGCACACACAAAGGCTCCTTGGAGGTGGAATTCCATTTTTCCCAGTTCTCTGGTGCCATCTGGAGGTTCGACGTTAGATTCACACTCCATCATTTAATTCTGCAAATAGGTCCTGCTGTGTGGCTCAAGTAGGTGATTCACAGATCAAGGCTCTTCACCTGCATGCGTAACGATGACGTGATGCCCCAGGTGAGAAACGATTTAGGTACTTTTGACCAGGTGTCCTTCCTAATGTGAAATCAAACAGCAGTGTCCACTGTGAGTTTAATGATCTGTTTAAGGGGCGGGGAAGGGTGAGCTGTGTGGACGGGCTGACACTTGGAAAGGACCCATCAGTCAGCAAGCTCTTCAGTGCTTCACTTCATTTACACCGAGTACACTCAAGGTTAAGTTGTGTTAGCCCAAGTTCAAGTGTTAGGAGGACAACAGGGAAATAGTCAGAGCCTCTTTATTTCAGGGCACCAGCTGCACCACTTACAAACTGTAACCTTAAACAAGTTATGCAAACTCTGCCATTGTCTTCTTTATAAGGTGGGTTTAATGTTCTGTACCCTGTAGGGTGATTGTGAGAATTAAATGGCATAATGTATGTGCAAGTGCTTACCCCAGAGCCTCAGGTGCAGCTCAACAATAACTAAGATTTATTAGGTGTGGCCAGACACTTCAGAGAATCTACCCAGCGCCCCATGAATTGTCTAGTCTGGATGGTCGAAGCAGGCTCTATTACAGTGAAAACGATGAGGCCTGTGTAGAAAGTACTTCCAGAAAGGGTTCAGTGTTTCCTTGACTACAATCTCCACGTGTAGGGTATCGCCAAGGCATGAGGTCAGGCTGGACGTAGGCAGATGGCTTTGCCTCAGAAAGCAAATTGTCAGAGTTCGTGTCTTGCTGCTGGAAACCACGCCGGTGAGATTCTACTAAGATTCAACAAGATCTGATCTCTCCCAAGGAGAACTATTTTTATGCTCTACAATCCAGCTGGGGACATTATACAAGCACATTCATAATTCGCGTTTATTATGGAGAATTCCATTTTAGAGGCACAAGTAAAAATTTCTGGACACACGTGGGGAGTGCAGTGCGGCTAAAATCACCGAACGTGGGTGGGCTGGGGGAAGGGCCTGCGGTCCCTGGCATGCCAGCCCTGGAAGACCAGATGAAGGAAGGGGGCATTCAGGAACATGCTGCACTGGACATTATTTTTTTCTCAAATTCACATTAACATTCACATTAACTTCTGAAACATAGAAATATTCTTGTTACCTTGGTAATTGTTACTCTTGTAATGTCAGTAGTACCCTCTGATAATTATGCATCATTTTATAATTTCAAAGAATTTTCACATATAAGGACAACATCAAAGAGTTTTTAAAATACATATTAAGTGAGTTCATATAAGCCAAGCACCTTGGACAACTTAGCACATAGTGCTTTATAAATATTTATTATTATATTATTATGAAAGGCAAAAGGTCTCTTGGATTTAACTTGGATCTAAAAAGAACTTCATTGTCTTTTTCAGCCTATGGATGTGATTTTATTTTTTAGTTTTTATTTTTAGAGTTTTTTAGTGCCCCCCCTCCCCCGCAGTGCTCAGTCATGATGTGATTTTAAAACAGCCAATATGAGATTCTCTCTTCAATGAGGAAAGTAAATTATTACTTTGAGAAAATTAGGCTATTAATCAAGTTGTTTGTCCCATAATTGAATCTTGGTACACCCCGATATCATCTTGTTAACATCAAAAATTGTGGCCCTTAACTGAAAAATTAAAGCTACTTAAGATATTGACGATTTTGCTGAAACATTCTCCACAATAAGCGTAGCTGAACTTATGGAACTATCTAAACTAAATACGGCGCAACACAGAACGGCGTTGTTTCTCTCCTGTCTTTGCTGTCATGCTTGATGAGTTGCACCTCTCTTTCCCATCGCTTACAGGTGCTCTGGGCAAACCCCACAGCTTTTTGGCCACCTTCGGATACTGAAGTGGTATTAATTATTTGAAAGCACACTCTGGCCCGGATCACTGTAAACGTCACTCGCTCGCCCAGCCCCATATTCCCGCTCTCGTGCCCCCCAAACCAGGCATCTGGCGGAGACTGGAGCGTGGCGTCTGCTCCCTCACGTCCTCTCCTCCTCTCCTTTAGAGTCCACCTTGAGGCAGCAGAGAAGGACTCAGGGAAGAGGGGCAAAGATGTTTATATTTAACTGGTGCTATCGGGATTCTCCTGCCGCGGATTGGCTCTGTGCAGGAGGCTGGCTAGTTTGGGAGCACGTGCATCTTTCTTAGGAGACTCGTAGGTGGCTTCCCCGTGCACATTTCCTTCACTTGGAAGAGTCGCTCCAGCTCAACCCCTCAGTCAGCCCCTCCTCAGCTCCCCAGCTCCTGCCCCAGGCGGACGCCCTGGTCCTTGCATTCCCCGGTCGGCTCCCAGCCCCTCCGGCCTGACCTGCAGCCCTCTTTGGCCGGGTGGCATCCAAGCAGCTCAAGCCTGGACCCTCGCATGGTATCCACCTGGAAGGGGGGAAAGCTGCCCACCTCCCACGCCAGGTACGGGGAGCAGAGGGTGCCCCCACAGCCCTCCTCCTTTTCCCTTGCTCACGTGGACTCAGCGGGTGGGGAGAAGCGAGTTCGCTGCCCACACCAGTGTCCAGCCGGGGATGGAGGAGCTCACTGCCCCCAACCTGCACAGACATTAGTGAATGTCCAAGTCTTTGCAAGTGACTCTCAGCACTTCTGCCATTGCCTGGGCAGCGGCAGAGGAGAAGGAGCCTCGGCTCCGGCTCTGAAGGGCCCTCCTCCCCGCCTCCTGCCCGCACAGACTGAGAGCCCTGGCGAGCCGGCGGCGGCCAGGCAGCTCTCCTGTCTCAGCACAGCCTGGGCAGCTCCTCTCGGAATATGACAACACTTCACACTTTCCGTCTTCAGCTCCAGGGCTTCGTCTGAAAATTGTCAGAGGACAGAAAAAGTCCTATGCACGTTTTGTCACACTGGTATCATGGGTGTCATAAAACTTTTTAAAGCTCTTCCTTTGTCTCAAAAACCTTTTCTCTTGGCAGCCAGGATGGTTCAGCGGGGAAAAGCAGAATCTTGTCCTTGCTGCCAATTTCTTGGTGCTATTTCCTAAAAATACATCTTCTCTGTAGGCATGGTTTGATTATACTTAAAATTTTTACAATTTTTGTGAACACTGAATCAAGGTCAAGGGCTCTATTTTTGGTAAATTGCAGCTTTTTTAAAAAAATACAACTTATAACTTGGATTGGCATTCAAGTACAAGTTGTATTTGAGTAGTAATGGCTATCTTCACTACATATCTACTTTTTTTAGTTTAAAATAGAATTTGCAGGGCGTGGTGGCTCACGCCTGTAATCCTAGCACTTTGAGAGACCGGGGCAAGAGGATTGCTCAAGGTCAGGAGTTCGAAACCAGCCGGAGCAACAGTCAGACCCCATCTCTACTAAAAATAGAAAGAAATTAATTGACCAACTAAAAAATATATATATATACAAAAAACTAGCCTGGTATGGTGGTGCATGCCTGTAGTCCCAGCTACTCAGGAGGCTGAGACAGCAGGATTGCTTGAGCCCAGGAGATTGAGGTTGCTGTGAGCTAGGCTGACGCCATGGCACTCACTCTAGCCTGGGCAACAAAGTGAGAGTCTGCCTCAAAAAAAAAAAAAAAAAAAAAAAA
>VSMD01070574.1:0-22573 GCA_008750895.1 Mirza zaza
GTTCGTGGACTCTTTGTTATTACTGATGAAAAAACTGATATCATTGATACATAATGTTTATTTATTTACAAATGCTTACCATCAACGGGTTAAACATTTGTAAAGTCAGGTTCATTTGCCATTTGCAAATCTGATTTCATAGATGAAGTGATATGAAACTCGAAATGTCTTCGTTTTTCTTAATCAATGTTTTAACCATGCCATATTGAATGTTCCCTTCTCTTCCTTTAATAATATCTCAAACATTCCATAACTCTGCAGTCACTTTACTTTCTAAAATCCAGTCCAGTTTAATACTTCACTTTGATTTCATCTTGTGCTATCTTCCAATTGCAGGCCTGAGGTGGGGGAGAAGGGCATGATTTCTTGGAGTGGCACGGGTGTTGGGGCTATAGTCTCCATCTCGACACTCCTCATTCCTTCTCTTTAGGACTTGGCTCCTCCTGGATGTGGAGCAGCAAGAGACAAAGGGATGAACACTCTCCACTTACCTCATTGCTGTTGTAGTTCTTTCTGTTCGTAGTTAGCGATTCTTTGGCTACTGCTACCTGGGTGCTTGATGCCCTCTGTGTAGCTGGTGTGAGGAACATACAAGTTATTCAGAGGCTCTGTGGAGCCATCCCACTGAACAGTCCCTTGACAAAGGACATCTGGCTTGACTTGAGTTCTTCCTGTATTCCACTTTAGCTCTGCCTCATGCAGTTCAGCAGCTCCTTGTTTCAAGGGTTTCCTTAATGGTGGACAGCCGTCTAGGGTAGAGTACAGCAAAATGACCTGAAATGACTCCCTTCTCTTGACCTGAGGGACACTCTTATATCTTAGCCATGGTAATTGGTGGGAATGTGAGCTGATTTACTGTGGCCTCTTTCTTTTCACTCTGCCATCTTTTTCCAATTCTCTTTTCCTTGATGATTTATATAATGGGACAATCAGGAAGTTTGTTGCCTAAGCAGATCTCCAAATGAGGAGCAAAATGCCAGTCTCCCCTTCTCAGAGAATCCTTCAAGTTTTGGGTGTCATTCTTTTTCAAACTACCCTATACATATATAAACACTTGGTGTTGGGAGGGTAATTTTCTTTCCTTCCCTGAGAAGCCCTCTCACCAGACTTATTTTGAAAACTCTCTTCCTCCATAATCCTTTCCTTTTATATCCTGGGAATGGAGGAAGAGTAGAATGATAGTCTCTATTGGAAAGGTGGGTTCATAAGCCCTGTAGGAGGATCATTGTCTTCAGACTTAGTGCATCTATCCTCAGCCTATAAGGTTAGTGACTAATTTCTGAGAAAATAGGAAATGCCCTATTCACCACACTCCTACACATTGATATTAGACTGTGCAAGGAAAATATAAAGAAAATCTAACAAACTCTTAGATATATTTTGACAATAGAATAACAAATATTCTACAACTTTTGTCTACCATATATTTTACCAATATGAAAACATTTAGTGGAGTGCCTGATCTGTAGTATAACCATGATGCTATAAATACTAGTATGAATTTGGGGACAAATTTTTGAGAGTTAAATACAATAACTCAAATATGAATGTTACATTTTGATATTCTTTTTTACATCATTATGCATAATAATAAACTATGGTTTTATAAGTTCCATATTTTCACTTTCTTTTCTTTATGTATAACCAATATTTTCTATTTGTGTGTGCATTAGAAAAACTCTTAGACTTGACATCAGAAAATTTGAGGTTCAAATCTAGGCTTTTTATGACTATACTGTTAGGTGACTTTGGGCACTTCCCATACCTTATCTGGACTTTATTTAGTAGACTTATTTATAATACTTTGAGAGATTACTTCATCTCTCATATTATGCCTAATACTAATCCTAATTTCTAAGAAATACGATTGAGTCAGTATGTTAATATATTTGCTTGATGTTTGTCAAATGTCACCTCATTTTACTATGTTCCCAATAGCCTGTTGTTTCACAAAGATTGGTGTCTACAACTTTTATGCAATCCTGTTAAAGTAGACCTTCAGTTGTTTTTGGGTTAATTATTATGATTACTGGCATCTAACAATTTAGAGATAAAGTGATAAATATATCTTACTGCTGAATAGCAGAGTCATAAAAATGACATTAAACATTTTTATAAGTAGTAGTTAACATGAAACTGAGATGCTTTGATTGTTGTGAAAGATCTATCTCTTTTTAAAAGTAAGATTGACACTGAGATTTCAGTTTTGTAGATATTATTTGTCCTTAAAATCTTATATATTTCTTTAAAATATTCAGTTTCCTAACTCATTAACTGGATGGATTAAAATCATTAAACCTTTAAGCATGCATATATAAACAAAGCATAAGTATGCCTGCAAGTTGGTAATAATTTGAGAGTTTTTTCCCTTTAATATGCTTCTTTCCTTAATAACATAAAACATAAGTTTATTTATTATGCATATCCATCAATATAAAAGAGGTCAATATTTTAAGATTCAAGATGAACTACATTTTTCCATATAAGTTATAGTGTCCATAAAAATTTTTTCTTCAACAGAGAATGTTTTCATTTTACCATACCACATTTGAGATGTTATTTTTCTCTTAAGAACTTGGATGTTGTATTTGGATCGCTAAGCATTTTTATGGTTATTTAGCCTGGATTATTTAGTTACATCACTTATTTGCCATAGAGCAATAACTTTTCTAGGAAATGTGTCATAGATTTTATATATGTACACACATATATACTAATATATATGTTTAGATGGTATGCTTATGATTGATGGTATCTGGATCTTTTGCAAAGCTTCTCTTTTGGGACACCTTTCCTTTGGGAAATTTCTGTGCCCAAAAGATTTCCTTTTCAAAGACTCTTTTTTTGAGCCTTATTATTATTTTTTTTTTTTTGAATTTGTTTTCCTTGTAGAGATATAATACTGTTTAGAAACAGTAATACAGAAGATTACCTTTTGTCCTGGTATTTTTCAAAATATCCAGGGTTATTTATTTTGACTTCAGTAGTCAATGAGGAATCCTAAGAGACACATCATAGATTTTCCATACTGAATATATGCATTTAAAGTAAATGCATCCAAAATGTGCTTACAGAAATATAAAGGTAATTTTTTTTTCATTTTAAAATCAGGAAACCCTCCCATGGCTTGAGAAATATAATGTAGAGCATAAAGACTATTCAAAATTCATGAAGTCATGAAGTTTGTGCAGACTGAAATTTATTTTTAAGTATGTGAATAAGAAACAATTTCCATTTCAGGTTCTTTTTGAGCAGGCACAATACATAATTACAATTAGCTGATTGGCAGCTATTCCTTCTAGTGATTTAAAATAATTATGCAGTTTGTTGCACTGTCCGCTTTCAAAGTTCTTTGATTGCTAATTTTAAAGACTGATACTCATTTCAGAATGAGAAATGTTATATATTCAAAATTTGGATAGCAACAAATCATATTTATTTTTGATTTTTTTAGTTTAATAGAAATTCAGAATAGGTGTGAAGAAGAGGAGAAAAAGAGCTTTGATAACTAAAACCAAGACAGTTTCTAATTGATCATATCATGTTGTGTTTATTTGGCCCATTTTAACAAAATTCTCTCATTTTTGTATAATTTCTTACAACACACACACACATACACATGCACACACATATTAGAGGTTCAGGCAGAAAAACAATAAATGCCCATTTTTTGTCCACAAAGTTCCTTGTATTTAATTCAGAATCTAATATACTACTTCAGAAAGGTGAATTAAGTAATCCATTTCAGCTTTGAGGCTTTATTTACTCACTGCTTCTTTTAAAAATTTTAGAAATTTTTAGGCTTTTAGGACAAGTGACATCTCAGGGTTTGCAGTTGTTGCCTATATGTTTCCCTATTTACAAATGGATTTTGTGAACAATTAGAATGTCATTCTTTGTTATTGAACGACATAAATAACAGTCATGTAAAAAATTCTGTTGGACTTAATTTACAATGCTAGTAGTTTGTGCTTTATTTGGTTTGACACCATGTATTAGGAAACAAATATTTTCTTCCAGGAAGCACAAAAAGAAATTGGAACTGATCTAAAAATTTCCAATGACGAATTCTGATAGTTTGTTCTTCTCACCGTTAGGATAGCTTGTATTTTTTGTTCCAAAATCAAATAATAACTGAATCAATTGGTTCTATTACTAGTTATAGGTCTGTTTTTGCCCATATTTTCAACATTCTGGATGCCCTTAGGTTTGTAACACATTTTATTTATCTGCTCTGTCATAAACTAAAACACTTACATTCATAGCTTTGAGGAATAGATGCGATGATCGATCACTAAGGGAAGGCACAATAAATGAAGAGCAGATGTTGCTTTTTCTCATTTTGCTTTGTTTTACATATTGCAAATTAAACTCATAAACTTTTGTAGTAATATTGGACAGTATATACTGTCACTGTCATATGACTAAAATAAAAATCCTGTTGCCCAGTTCCTTTGAACTTATTAGCCACATGGCTAATTGTCTAGTTCTTTTCATGCCTTCTCTCCCCCACATTGCCTACCAACGAATCCTGTATTAGTGTTTTCAGAGAAGGTGGTTGCAGAGTGGATTTGGGGTGAGGGGACAGAGAAGCGGCAGCAAAACCCTCCTCTGCTGGCCGATGATACCTCTCCATCCCAATGAGTTTGGATCATCTGGTACTAAATAAAATGTTGCTATTGGTTTGGTTACTTTAAATAATCTAATTGACAGAGCAAATAATACAAAAATCCTAAGATAATAACCTTTAAAATTTATTTACAATTAGAAAGGAAATAGCCTCATCATTTAAAATAGAATATCTGAAATGGCAAGGGCTTTGTTTCTTAAGCTGCACAGAGTATTAAATGGTATGCTCGTCTGAGGAGGGCCAGGATGACCAGAATATAGGGAAAACCTGTAACACACATTTCTTTCTTAGTATTGATATTATTTGTTTTTAATATAATAAATGGCTGAATATTTATCTGGCCGATGAAAATATTTTACTTATTATGAGAAGTTCAGGCTGAATATTATGCTTTACATTTTTGCCATAAATTTTTCTAGTAATATCCAATACAGGAATTGTGCCTCTAAAATCTATTTCCATGATAACCCTATTTCAAGACCCTTATCCTTTATTTAATATTCCCACTAACCTGTTACATATATCACTGTTATATCTAAGGCAGTGAAATAAATTAAGATTCCATAGAAGAAAACTAGAAGAACTGCAAGTTTTCTTTACTTTGTATATTCACTGTCCAAATCACATTGTACAAATTAGATATTAGATAACTTCTATAAATAATGTAATAATTTGATTATATATCATACTGTTTAAAAGAATGCTCACATAATACCTGCACTATTTATCATAATATCTAAAATTATAAATTTGTAGTAAAAACTGTAATGTAAATCATTACATCAGTGATTTCTTTTCTACTCATGCAGACGACAAATTTTTTCTTCTTCCTATCGTCCCATGCAAGCAAACACTGAGTGCTACATTACATGGAATATTTGTGCTTCTGAGATAACCAGAAGGTGTAACTCTTGTGTTGATCAATTATAGGAGTCTTCCCTTGAGGCCTTAGAAAAAGAATTCTTGAAAGAAATTCTTATCTGCTTCCCCTGACTCTCTCTGATGACTGATAACACATCTAAAGGCTAATATGTGTTAGAAGCTGACACACATTTAGAAAAGGTGTATTGTGCCCTAGAGATCTGATGCTTTCCTTCACTTGCTAGAATTCTATCATCCTCTTGTGTCTAGTAAATTTAGAAAAGTAAACTTGGTGAACAAACACATCATTGAACTTTTTTTTTAACATCACAAATATTGTTTTTGTCAGAGTCTATAAAAATGATAAAAAGATATATTAAGATTGTATGTGAAATGTGTTGTAGAGGATGTAGTTAAAAGGAATTGGCTAAGAGAAATTTGTATAGTAGACTCTAAACTTCAATCAGTTTAAAAGTTGAATCGTATTTAAGAAATGTATAAATTACAAAGTTATGTTTTACTTTAATATCTTTCTTTTTAATGTAAACTGGTGTTTTTGTTTGAGTTGTTTTGTTTCTGTTAGATTTTGTGTTGTACTTTTTTGAAGAGTTCAGTGTATACTACACAATCTTTCCATAAGCAAAAGGAAGGAAAAAGTTGTATAAATCATTTAGTAATCATATATTTATGTTATATATGATATTATTTGGTAACATATGAAATATCTTGATGACATAAAGTTTATACTTAGAATTTAAATCTTAAAGAACCATTCACTGTGGTGGAGTAGAATGTGAGAAGAAGATATATGGCAATGAAAATCATTAATACCTACTCAAATGGACTAAAAATTTATAGTTTGTACAGCTTAACAGTAGAAGAGTAGTTGAATGTTAGAGGAGCATGTAAAGGATAAATAATTTTAGACACTAAATGAATATATAGAAAAAAGTTGATCTGCTTAATCTAGGAATATTTTGTGGGAAGACAAAATGGATATAAGTATATCAAAAACTAAAACATTTCATGTTTTTTGTTGTGAGACATTGAAAAATACAGTAATTAAGAATGTTGTGCCATTTTCTTTTTCATTTAGCAAATGCACAACTAACTCCAGGAATACCATATAATTAATTTAGAATATAACTGTTAATGGATTTGGCTATTGTGTGTTCTCTAGTGCAGTCAGATTGAACTACAGGAGAATAAAAACCATTTGATAAAGTGGCTTTTATCAAAAAGACAGGCAATAATGAATTCTGGTGAGGAAGTGGAGGAAGGGGAACTCTCATACACTCTTGGTAGGAATGTAAATTAGTACAACCTCTATGGAGAACAGGATGAAGTTTCCTCAAAAAACTAAAAATAGAACTACTGTACAACCCAGCAACCTCACTGCTGAGTATATCCAAAGGAGGGGAATTCAGTATATCAAAATTGTCTTCATCCATCTTCCATATGGATGGTAGATGGAAATATTCCACTACTAGAGAATTGTTTCTTTTCCCACCAATCTTTTATTATTTTTACTTTTATTTTTATTCACTTTAGGGGGATAATTAACAGAGAAATACAAGTATTTTCAGGAGAAGAAGCTCTTTAAAGAGGGTTAAGTGGTAGGAACTTTTCAACTGGACAACTAGCTAAGAAGAAGTTGGTAGATAGTGTATTGTAGTAATTAAGGGGAAAGGCTCTGGAGTTCATGAGCATCCTAACCATGTGATTTTAGTGGGGTTTTTCTTTTTCTTCTATAAAATGTGAATGATTATAGTACCTACTTTACAAGATTGCTGGTCACACATAGAAAGAGTTTGACACATAGAAAGATTTTGGCACATAGGAAGAGTTCACTGAATGTTACCTATATAGTAATTATATTTTGTAGAGGAAAGAAGGAATGAAATTTTAGAATGGTGTTTCTTAAACTTCCTCTTGAATTCCTCCTGAGAATGTTTAAATTTTTATGTTCATTTGGATGATCTATTAAAAAAATCATATTCTGCTTCATCTGGTTAACCACTGAGATGGCCAGATGTTAAGCATGTACTTATTCCATTCACATTGTTTTCAAACCAAGTGATGTCAAGCCAGCTCTGTGAATGAATTTCTTACAATAGTACAGGAGGAGAAAGTGGTGTGATCTCGGGTCATCATCCAAGGTACAGTGGTATGGCCATCCCAAAAGAACCTATACTATATTCAACTCTAAAGTAGTATTTTACCATAGCAAAGCAGCAAACTGTGGTTAATTCAAACATTAATTTTGCAGGTTTGAAATTTTTATTTTATAATTTTTTAAACTCTCTATGGCCTAAATTACACTAAGATTCTACCTAGTTTATGTTTGTATATATTTAAGAAACCTCATAAAATATGTTAAAACTAAGGGTCTGTGAAATCATAAGTTCTTTAAAGGGAATGCATACAGTCCTTAAGTTTAAAACACACTTCAGGAGCATGGGACATACCCTTAAGGGGACAGTTTAGGGTAGTATGCACAGAGCAGTGTTTAAGTATCAGTCATTATTGGGCTTTAAGTTGAGGGAAAGGTTGGCATTAGGGAGAAAACTGACAAGACATCTCAACAATGGTGAGAGGTACTGAAAGGCTGATGTTTTGTATTCCAGAATTTACCCCCACTGGCCCTTCTTCAGAGCTTAGCTCACCAAAAAATTCATCAAGTTATGTTTCTCATCCATTATGATCTCCCTTCATCCATAGCTATTCTTTCATTGGGTGGCTAATGGTGAAGCCTAGGACTCAGGGCAGAATTCAAGCATGTCGGTTGCTTTTTAGTCCATTCTATTGGCAGGATGTGGACTTTTACCATATGGTGAGGCAGGGCACTTACACTCATTCTACAGCTTTATTCATATCTGCCTGCTGCAAGAAATTAGCGCAGTTCACACTTGTTTAGCCTTAATAAAAATCTTTTTAGCTGAAGCACAGGGATAAGGTCACCATCTGCCACTAGAAATGCCAGTATGAAATGAGCAACAGAAGGGAGGTGTATTTTATTCTTAGGGACTTTTAGAAAGAACTTCAAATAGATTAAGCACTAATTGATTCCCCTTTCACCAGTTTAGACTGTAATTTACATTTTATATTGTCAATTTCATTATAATAGCTGTGAAATCTATCAGTATGTCCTGCTTGCCACTCCTAGAAATAGAACTAGAGGTAGCTTTTAAAAATATGAATGTCTTTAAGATCAAATAAATACTGTCTGTGCCAGACACTGCTTGAAACTTATGCTGAGATGGCTGAAGGGAGTATCTTTGAATTTTTATGAAAAGGCTGAGGTAGATTATCAGCTATGAACTACCTTTACTAAAAAGTACATTTTTAAATGATGGTATATAATGTTTATAATATTTATGATTAATGAATTCATTCACAATTAGAAAAAGTTATTGAATATAATGTTTAAACCCAACTTTTTGTGCCAGTGGTTTTTTTTTTTGAGTCCTTGAAAATTATTAGATACTTCAAAAATCTGGTTCTATGAACAGAATTTTAGTTGTGAGAAAACACCTAAAATATCTAAATAACACTTTTTTCTTATATCTTTGGGTCCTGTGTGTTACAGTGAATATTTACTTTATTCAGTGTGTTCTGTAAATAAATCACAATTAACGATGACTCTTACAGTCTCCTGGTAGTAATTCCTCGGTGGACTGATTTTTGGTCCTTAAGAAGGTGCTTTCTTGCTTGGATAATTGTTCAATTTGGTGTTCCTGCAGGAGGATCATTGTTGGAGTGTTCTATTCGGCTTTTATCCAAAAGACAGGCAATAATAAATGCTGGTGAGGATGTGGAATAAAGGGATTCCACATTCATTCCACAATTCATACATTGTTGTTGGGAAGGTAAATTCTCCAACTACTATGGAGAACAGTATGGAGGTTCCTCAAAAAACTAAAAATAGAACTATCACATGACCCAGCAATCCTGCTGCTAGATATATATTCAAAAGAATGGAAAATACCTAAAAAATATCTACACTCTCATGTTTATTGTAGCATTATTCACAGTAGCCAAGATTTGGGATTAACCTAAGTGTGCATCAGTGTATTAATGGATAAAGAAAACGTGGTACATACACACAATGGAATATTATTTGGCCATATAAAAGAATGAAATCCTGTCATTTGTAACAACACAGATGGAACTGGAGAACACTATGTGAAGTGAAATTATCCAAGCACAGAAAGACAAAATTCACATGTTCTCACTCATATCTGGGAACTAAAAATTAAAACAATAGATCTCATGGAGATAGAGAGTATAATTATGATTACCAGAGGGTGAAAAGGGTAATAGGGAGGGGAAAGTGAAGATGGTTAATAAGTACAAAAATATAGTTAGAATTAACAAGATATAATATTTGATAGGACAACAAAATGACTATAGTCAATAATAAGTTATTGTATATTTTAAAATAGCTAAAATAGTGCAATTGGAATGTTCCTAATGCAAAGAAATGATAAATGTTTAAAGTGATGGATACCCCAGTTACCCTGATTTTATTATTATCACATTGCATGCCTGTATGAAAACATCCCATATACCCCATAAGTATATATAACTATTATGTATATATGTACATAATTAAACATTTTAAAATTCAATGGGTAAAATTGGGCTTAACAACATGAAGACTTTTAGGAATATATGAATATTGATAGCCCACCTTCAAGATAAAATAAAATTATTAATCTGGAGTCCAAACAATGTAACAAAAAAACCTGAAATGGAGTAGAAGCCTGGCTTCCATAGTCTAGTTTGGGCAGAAAGGTGTCCAGCGGATTTAAAGAATACTCCTCAGAAGAAATGAAATGCCACTTTGTCACTTGATTGCCCTTCAGACTAGCTGTAACTGCTCAATGGGCTTTCATGGTTGGCTAATTATGAAGAGCCTCTGAGGCTCACTAGGACCCTCAGCTTCCCAAGGCTTTAGATTCTTTTTCGACAAATGATCACATGGATTTTTTCAAAGGGAATGTATGGCAAAAGGTGAGACTTTGTTGGCTGCAAAGATAACAATAGCTCCAGCGTTGGCCTAAATACACTGTCCATTGTCTCAGTGGGGCTGAGGAAGATGTCTTGAATTTTGGAACTCCAGTTTTCTTGTTAAATCCCAAGCATTTTATATAGAAGTAAACTCTAGAAAATGGTTATAACAGGAAAGTGCCTTATAGAAAACTCCTGAATAATTTTAAATTAAAGCAACAGTGCGTAGATTATATAAATCAAGAAACATTTGTACATTTGTGTTTACAGAATAGAGATTGCTAAAATATTAAACACTACAAAGCAAAGAATGCAAATGTATAAATTATTTTATTTTGATTTTGTCTTTCTAATTTTGTCTTGAAATGGAATGGTTTAATATAGAGAATTTAATAAAAAAATAATGATTACTGGAAGAACAATTAAAAATGATTTAAAATGGTTATAAATATAACCAGATATGGAGATATTTTTAAAAGTTGAATTATATGTAAAGGAATAAACTTATTCTTTTATTTCTGTTTTTATAACATCTGCTTTAAAAAGTAGTGTTAAAAATTGATGCCTGAGTCTACTATATCTATCTATCCATCTATCTATCCATCTGTATATCTATCTATCTATCTATCTATCTGAATTTAACATTTGTTTTGCCTCATTTCACCCCCTTTACTTTATTTGGTTATATTTAGCTTATTGTATGTTATTTGTAAAAGTATACCCTTAATTTTCAAACATATTGGCACTTTTATTGAAATAGATTATTGCACTGATCATTGCTACAAAGTCAGCATACTGTTCTAGTTGAGGAGAAAATTTGGCACAACAGGCATGTGGACAATAAACAAAAAGATGTGTTGTCATGAAGCAGAAAGTTGACAGCTTGTTCACACATTTTATTTTAGTTTTAAAAACTTGGTTTTACACAATTATAGAAATTAGGAAGAAAATGTCTAGACAGGTTCAAGCTCTCATTTCTATTGCCATAGTCACTAATCTCATTTCTTTGACCTCATTTTTTCTCTGCAACCTTTACTTCTTAGTAGTCTGTACTATTGTTCTAACTTTATTAGCAATGACCATGAGACTGTCTGTTTTAAAGGTGCTCTGAGTGATATTTGTTGGATGGTTATATTATAAAAATATTCCCTTTTAAGTGAGGGAGAAATGTTTATCTTATATGTTAAGATTAATAAATACTACTGTGGCATGGTTGAAAAACCGGCCCAGTCATTTATCATCATGGCTATTTACTATGAAACAGTGATTTGATTTTAAAAATTAGTTAAAAAGTAATATTAAGCATTTTTAGTTTTCTAAAAGCTTTTACTGATGAAATTATTATTTTTTAAAAATTCAACATGGTTTTTCATTGGCTAACTTTCTTTTCTTCCTTACTAGGACAATGAGTAAGTTGTTAACATGAATGTGCAAGCTACCTATTATTAAAGTAGGTTTTGTTATTGGTGATTTGTGTACACTGACTGTTGAAAGTCACTGATTAGATGTCTTTTTGATCTTTACCTGTAGACACTGAAAAATATTTCACTTTTGTGAATGAAACTCAAACATTTGTCATTTTCAATGTTTCTTGATTGTATTATTTTATTTGGGCAATACTTTTAATTGTCTATTCTAAAGTTTTTTATTTGGAAGTATTCCAATTTTGAGAGGTAAAAATCACTATATTCAGTAGGGAGAAGATTGTGACTTGCCAGCTCTCATAAACCTATAAAGCAGCTCAGATATCAGCAGAAAATTCAAACAACATTGGCTTCAACCTCCCCTACCATGTCCCATGCAAGGGCAATCTCTTTCCCAAGGTTTCTGCAAGTTTACAAAGGCATGTGGTAGGTGGGAAAAGGGCATGTGCTCAAGGTCATTCTGTCAAAACATTTCTGCTTATTCTGGAGAGGTTTCTGTTATGGATTGCATCAACTCAGACAAGAAATCAAGTCTCTTCATCAATGCTTACAAAATAACTATTTACATCAATTAAGAGCGATAAACTTTCCTTGTGATTTTAAAAAGAACAAAGGGGTAGGGGAGGGTTATATCACATCAACTCAAATGACTCAAATTGTAACTTCGTCAATCTTGCTATTAAAATGCTATCTGTCAGGATTTCAGTTGGCCCCAACTTCACAGCATTCCATTGGCTTCTCTCTCTTCTTCCTCTTTTATCATCCTACCTAATGTTCACTTTCGTTTTTGCCAGGAGAAAAGAAAATCCCATTTTACTACTACAAAGGAAATTTTACTTTCCTACTTCCTACAAAGACTTACTGTTGCTTTGTTGCTTTGACTTACACCTCTGCCAAAATATTGCTTTCTACATATTGGTAAGGCATTTTCCCTAATGGAAATTTTTGTGCCAGCTTTTAAGTGTTAAGATAACAATTTTGTTTTTTAGTTTGTTACCAAGATTTTTCTTTGTAGATTTCTTACTCAAGATTGTATTAGATGCTAATAAAAACTGGGATAAAGGCAAAGTCCTCTGTTTAGTGGTCTTTAGTTTTGCCTTTCCCTCAGTCTCTTCAGTCTCTTTTGATAGTCCTGGAAATATCAGCCTATTAAAAAATGGTAGATGTGATCTGTAATGACATATATTGTAAAAGAAACATGGAATCAACTATTGAGAAATTGAAAGCAGTAAAAAACCTGAGCATGAAATAATCATGTAATGTAAGGAAGATGAGTCATGAATGGTGTGTTGATAAACAGGAATGACATAGGCAAACATGAAATGAAAACATGTTTTGGAAATCTGAAGACAAGCTAATCTCTCAACCTAAGGTTACTTTGGTTGTCAAAATAACGCTGGTCCTGATTGATTTTATTTTAAAGTTCATGTAATTAAAAAATATCCTTAGTGACATATTGACATCGATTTTCTTTAATGTAACTGCTGAAATATATTGTTCTGGTATTTTTCAGGGACTCTCTTTAGTTGGGTTTAAAAGTTAATAGCATAATTTTTGAAACCTCGTTTTTTTGTTTTAAAGAGAATATATAGGCTATTTTTGGTATTTAGAATTAATGCAGAAGGTTATTCTTTTCAGGCAGTGTACTCTAAGCAAATCCAAAAGGAACCTTCATATTATCCTATCATTAGAGTGATAATGATCAATTAACAATTAATTAGTAACCACACCACATGTGGAAGCTTAAAGTGTATCCTTGGAGATACAGAAGTAATGCTGTAGTTATCAGTAAGACTGTATTTAAAAGGCATTACTTATAAGATAACATTCATAAAAAGCATGCTTTATTATAATTTGTTTAAAAATATTTCCTATTCAGGTAGTTTGTATTTATTTGTACCAATTGAAAAGGCAATTCCAGATTGTTTTTGAGTATTAAATACATAATATTTTTAGATAAATACAACTTTCTTTCTTTTTTTTTTCTTTTTTTTATCGAGACAGAGTCTTGCTCTGTCACCTAGTCTAGAGTGCAGTGGTGTGATCACAGCTCACTGTAACCTCAAATTTGTAGGCTCAAGAAAGAAGTTCCTACCTCAGCCTTTGGAGTAGCTGGGACTACAGGTGCATGCCATCATGCCCTGTTAATTTACATTTTTTTTTCTTTTAAAGACAGGGTCTAATTATGTTACCTTGGCTGGTCTCAAACTCCTGGCCTCAAGTGATCCTCTTGCATCAGCCTCCTAAAGTGTTGGGATTACAGGTGGAAGCCACCATACCCAGCCAATTTTATTTCTTAGAATTATAAATAACCAAGATTAATTTAAGAAGTATTTCAAATACATTTTGCCATATAGAAGTACTGTTTTTTTTTAATCAATGAATGAAAACAGAAATATGTCATTGGGGTTATTATGTACACCATTGAAGTCAAAGTCTAATATTTTTATTCCCCCGAGTTAAGTTAAACTTTCTTACATAGATCCATTCATGCAACAAGCATTTATTGAGCACCTACTATCTCTCAATAGTAGGCCTGTCCTCAGCACTGGAAAAGTAAAGTGAATCCTATTCCCTCTTCTTAATGGATTTACCCACTTTATTGACAGGCAAGACAAGGATTATCAACAATACACCTCTGATAGGAATGAGCTGCCTTGAGTGAAATGGGGTGTAAGAAATGAAGATCACAACAGCCTGGGCAGTTCAACCTTCTCAGGGAAGGTCAACAATACCAGTTGAATAATCAAGGCTGTGTTATTGTGAGTGGGACAAAGCAGGAAAGCATTTTTATGCAGAGAATTTTCTATGCGCAAAGGGTTGGAGGTGGGATGCAATTCTGTATTATCAAGGCACATCAAGTAATTCAGGCTGCCTAGAGAAAAAACGTATATGTGAGGCCAGAATTGAAGATGAGGTTAAAGCAAGAGGCAACAAGATCAGGAAAGGCTTTGTGATTTAAGAGAAAGTCTATGAACCACAGTATAAAAGTTTTGGTAGTCTTTGAAGAATTTTGAGTGAAGGAATCCCATCAGATTTATATTTTAGGAAAATCATTCTGGAAGAAATGGAAATGTGAGATGTGTATGTGGAGTAGTGGGATTTAGGTAGATTTGAGGCAGAGAGACAAAAAGGAAGACATGTTAAGAGACTATTAGAATTATCTAGGCAAGAAATAGCAGGCCAGGATTGAGGTAGTAGGAGCGGGAATGGGGAAGAAGTATTGAATCAGACGGTTGATTCAATATGCCTTAGGATTTGGGGGGAGTGAGAAGTGATGAAAAAGCAGGACTCTAAAATGATCTCTTTCATTTTCCACAACCCTGATACAGCTACTTTTCAATGTATATAAGAGACTGTTTCTGCTTGTTATTTTAACAAATTGTATAGTGTGAAACCAAGATATTTTGTATTTGGTAATTTTAATAAGCAATTATTTACATCCAATGTGTAATTTTTATATATTATATCTGTATTATAAAGACATTTCAGTAAAAATAGCTTTAAAATGTATTGTAGCAGCCCTAAATTATTCTTTATTATGTATCTTTCCAAAGTAATGGTCAACCTTTTTAATTTCATTTTTTTTCTTCGTAGACTTAAAATGGTACAGAGCTTATAGTGAGGCATTCAATAATTTATAGAATTCTACTCTTTGAAACCTGTCCTCAGAATTTTCACCGTGACAGAGTTTGTGTTGGGCAAAGGGCAATGCCATCTCATTTAATGATTTTTACTATCAAAGAACATTTATTAAATAAGCTGCTTCTACTCCTTTCAGATTTTCTGCATTATGGTTAATAGTGGATTCAGAAATGCTACTTCTGAAGCTCTTGACTTCATGACAGCCCTAGATGTTTTTCTGAACCACATTGTCGCTTACCCATATATGCCTTTTAAACAAATTATGCACTGTTAATTATAATCCCCTTTAAAACGTGCAACTGAAAAATTTTTGTAATTGTTTCTTCTACTATTTCTCTGTGTCAGTTTTTGTGGGTCCACTTTCTATTTCTCCTCAACTAAATAGTTATTTAAAAATAGCAAATTAACATGGACATTTTGCCAACACATGACTTGGATATTAAGAGATATTGGGCAGCCAGTTAGAGTCTTGTGTAGACTTTTTTAAGCATAGAGAAATATTAATATGTCAGCATTGGTTTATAACCTGAGTTTAATTTGTTTATTTTTTATAACTTTTCGGTCAACCTTATTTTCATTTACACTAGATATTCCATGAGTTTACTGATTGCAAAAGACAACAAAGAACAAAATGAGAATTTTAGTGTAGTCCCAGTTGCTTAGCTCTTTTGATAGCACATATGAATTATTCACCATCCATATTTAATAGCATATGTTATGCTCCTTAATACATCTATAACCATCTCCTTCCAGAGGGAAAACTATCCTGCTGCTTGTGGTTTGTTTATTTAGTTTTTCAATGAAAGCTGAAGAGAACATTGAATATTTCCCCCAAGACCTACTACAGCCTGAATATTACTACTTTAGCATATTATCCTCCCTTGTATTTTCTGAAAAGATTTCCTTGGGAATGCTATCAGATTTTTAAAAATATGGTTCTAGATACATTTTATTTTTAAATATTTCTAATTTATTCTTATACTGTATTTCTATAGCATTTAAACATGCATATATGTAATTATGTGTATGTATATATGGGATATGCTAAGTTGGTATTTATGTCTGATATGAGGAAAGATCTGGTTATATAATGTTAAGATGCTATTTAAGCAAATGTCTCAAAGTGCAATGAAAGCCTCAGTATTATTATTATTATGGGTTATTGGTATTTTTCTCAGGCATCAGAGAAATTTGAGGTAAAGTATATTTCTTTAACCTGGAAAACCTATTACTGGTTTTTCTAAACTATCTCTGTTTCCTTTTAATGCTGATATAGATTATATATTTTAGACAAGTATGAAATTATAGGTGCAGAATTTATGAGTTCAAAATGCCTCTTCTATTATTGACAAATAGCTTAATCACTGGAAACATTTATCACTTTTATTGGCATAGCTGACAGACAGCAGACTGCTGATGTCTTAAAGGAATCAGGCTGCAGAAGCATATCATAATTCAATTGAAACACATTTCTCCTATCAGGAAAACTAAACAGCATCAAATACCCTTGACTTTACATAGTGTGATGACAACAGCCTTGACAAAACACAGATCATTTGCTTCAGCAAAAGGAATAATAGATCTAAGTATTAGTAGGCTAAATCCTTTATCTTACTCCCAATTATGTAAACTAGTTATAGATTTAGAATAATACATTGTGTAGGAAATTTACAAAGAGGCAATTCAGTTTATTCACTTTATAGATGAGAACGTTTAAGGCCTATAGAAGTTAAATTATTTTCCTAAGATCAAGCAACTGGTTAGTCTGAGCAGGGCTATAATGCAAGACCCATAATTCCAGCCCAGTCTGGCATTCTTTTGCATTGTATTATACTTAATTTTCATAGGTATAATAAACTATTTGAATGGTCAGTAATTTTTATTTAATATTTGAAACACAAATATTTTCTTTTATGGGAACTTTGTGTTACTTTTAAAAATTCCTAAATCATTAAGTGCAAAACACATGTGATGTTTTAGGGGAACTTGCTCTGTGATATTTATATAAAATATGATAATAACCTTGTATATTACTCATTTGTTATAGTCATTAATCCTGGAAAGTAATTCTTATGGAATTTAGAGAAGGATTTGCACCATAAATATTAGTAGATTAGATTACAACAGTCAAGGAGGTTTTATAGGGATGAGAGCAATTATATTGAAATACACTTAGATGATAAAACATGAATATAAAATGAAAGTCTTTATTATGAATATTTGTTTTAGAAAAATAACACAATTACAGCAACATTTCTGCATAATAGGCAAAGAAAAGCTATAGTTCTTTTGAACTATGATATGTGATCCAAAGGAGCTTTATATTTTCAATTTATGCTGCAATTTTTCTGGTTTGTAGAAAATGTTATTATCAGGCACTGTTGTGCTATTTTGTACTTAACAAAATAGCTTTACATTTTTTTAGGAGGCGGCTGGTGGTATATCTATGAAGTATTATGATATGAAGCCTATGGATTTCTAGTTATATTCTTTTAGGATTATATGAATTCAATCAATGAATGGTTTAGTGATGAAATTGGTGAGTATTAGTGAACCTTAATCTTGCATCAAGATTTTCTCTGGGAAAGGAATTGTCTGGTTTTCAGTCTCCTCTCCCTAGAGTTTTTTTTTTTTTTTTTTTATTACTTCATATGGTACAACTTTGGTAAAATAAAGACCATGAAGTGGAAGGAGAAGTCATGTTGTCAAGGGAGATTTGCAGTGTGAGAGGATATGAGGGAAAGAAGTCTGTTGAGCAAGGAAATGCCATAAGGAAGAGCACCTAGAAGATATATATGTGTTCAGTTTAAGCATTTGGACCACCATACCAACCCTTGGGTGGATAAGGGAGACCAGATTGAGAAAGAACCTCAATGATGTATTAGCCCTGTTTGTACTTTTGTTTATGAAATCTAAATGTAGCCTTACAAATATATTCCATCAAATCTGTCTCCACATGCCAAGAATAACAAATCAGAGGAGATCTCTCTACTTGTAGTACTTGCACATGTAAGATTCTCTATAGCCATTGTGAGATATTTTGATTTACAGGTGCCTCTCTCAGTGACCAACTATATAAAATAGCACTGAGTCCTGAGAAGACTGTAGTTATGTGGAATGAGATTAAGTCTCTAAATACTCTGTACAGATATTTGCTTACAGCTCCTTAGGCTTTGAAATCAGGTACCCTGGGCATCACTGTTGATCAGGCTAAGTTTGTCTTTAACTCATGCCCTCTCCTTTTTTCTGGCAGTTTCATAGACCAGGGAGAATTTAAGAAGAGTAAGGGCTGATATTATCCCTCAGTTCATACCACCTTACTGTGCCTTTGCATGGAGTCAGGTTTACATTCTGACAAAGTCATTTTTTGTCCCAAATGTCTAGTAATTGGTAATATTTTAGTACATTACTACAAAATAATGTAGTAACATTAAATGTTTAGTAATGTTTTGCTGGAATGGGGTTAAAATATTCCAGCCCATTCTTCTTACTAACCAGGGGAAAAAACAGTGTTTCATGGAAAAAGTAAACATTGTTTTAAAATGTCAAAGATACTGACCATTCTAGGATTTACTGCTTCTGACCAACCTTACAACAGTACAAATGTGCACATCTTCCCACCTCCCGAATCTCAGTACTTCTTTCAAAAACTGGAGGTGATGATGTTAGTCCTAAAAATAATAATCATATATAATATCAGCTCTACCTTGACCACAATGTTATCATAAAGATAAAATGAGATCATGTATGTGAATGGAAATTGTAACTATTTTTCACTTCTATAGGACCACTGTTGTTTTACAATCTTTTGATAAGAGCTTTGATAGCCATATTATAATATATGAAAATCACCAAAATGGAAATTTTGGTGGGGAAAATACTATCTAATTTACATATACAATATGTAAACTATGGGGAAACTACTATCTAACTTACATATATAATAGTAACAAACATAATGTGACTTACACACAGTAGCCCCTCTGTTTTTTGGGCAATATTCATTTGTTCACTCAATAATAATAGTACTATATATCAATTATACTTTATGATGTTCTAGGTGTTGGGGATACAGCAATAAATTTTAAAAAGATGAAAATTTTTGTCATCACTGATTTTGTCTTTTTGTGAGAGAATAGCAAATTTAGAATTGTTTTTTCAGAATCACAAAATGACACATTAACCATGAATAAATGTTATCATTTTATCTCAAGTCAGTAGGAAAGACACTATGTGTTAAGGGGAAAATATGTATTTTTACCTTTTCAATTACCAATCAATGTGTAACTAATCTTACTGAAATTGACAAATGAAAACTCTATTTCTTTTGACTTTTGGCTAAAAATTGTGTTCAGTTGAATGCCTACTATCAAGGTATGAGTCCTCATTTTTTCCCTTCTTTCTATTTAGACTGTATTTCAAAACTGAATATAAGGAAGCTATAAATAGACATGAATAAGTCTTAAAATATTTCAGGCATCATTAGTGCTTCTAATAATATTTTTATAGTTTCTTCTATTCTCCTATAAAGAATCATTCTGCCTTGTATTTAACTGAATGACTTGTTTAACTCTTATTCCAGAATGTAAAGAGTGCTTTTGAAAAGCTTTGAAAGTACTCTCCATTAATAGAAGTATAACTTCAAAAGTTTGTGACTCTCAAAGTTAATGCAATTTCTTAACAGGCCACATGAGTAGAGAATGTGAAAGAGGTTATGGGTTATGATTTTTAAAAAGCTTTTTTATTTCATTGTGTAGGAAAATATCCTTATCAGAAGAAGAATATAACATTGTTATAGTGTGAACTTGTTAAAGATTCTCATGCAAGTGGTCAAAATGAATTTGATGTGAGATTAATCCAAGAAATTGTCAAAAGAATTATCATTTTCACTTTTGAATCTTGTTTCAGTTAATATATTAATTGATGGATGGGTGTCTCCATTAGTTTTCATGGAACCTGAGTTCTAATTTTGGTTTTGCCATATGTAACTTAGAAGCCACTTTTCCTTTTTGGGCTTGTGTTTCCGTAGTTAAATCAAATGGTCAGATCAAATGATGTCTAAATTATTTTATTTAGGTTTTTGCATTCACACACACACATTTTTTTTTTTTTTTTTGGTGATGCTTCTGCTTAATTTTCAAGGTCATTTTCTTGATATGGCATTCTTTTTTTTTTTTTTTTTTGAGACAGAGTTTCACTTTATTGCCCAGGCTAGAGTGAGTGCCGTGGCGTCAGCCTAGCTCACAGCAACCTCAAACTCCTGGGCTCGAGCAATCCTGCTGCCTCAGCCTCCCAAGTAGCTGGGACTACAGGCATGTGCCACCATGCCCGGCTAATTTTTTCTATATATATTTTAGTTGGCCAATTAATTTCTTTCTGTTTATAGTAGAGATGAGGTCTCGATCTTGCTCAGGCTGGTCTCGAACTCCTGAGCTCAAACGATCCGCCCACCTCGGCCTCCCAAAGAGCTAGGATTACAGGCTTGAGCTACCGCGCCCGGCCTGATATGGCATTCTTGATAATAGGTGGGTTTGTAGACTACAAGGGATGAACTTATATGTATGGAAAACTTGTAAATATAATTTCGGAGTTTTCTTTATAATGCTGAGAGTTTGAGGAATATCTGGCAAGGTATAAGAAAAAGAAGCTGAATAGTGTTTCCAGAGATGATTGATTTTTAGAAAAATAAATTCACTTCTGGTTAAAATAAATTTATCTAAAATAATGATACAGTTGACTATCTGTATTTTAGTAGAAATTTTAAGAATGTTCCTCATTTGAGCCCTATTATGACTAGATTTAATTTTTTAACATATACCTACTTAGAGAATACCCCTGTTCAGCTATTGTTCAAATGTCAAATGCCAAAATGTCATAAATACTCAGGCAAGAGGATTCCCTCTTTGAAAAAAGAGGTAATACACAATTAACTTTATTTTTATGAGTAAAAATCATCTTGACGCCCAGACAGACACTATTTTCCATTGTGGCTAGAGAACTATGAAAAGTGGAAGCAGGGAACTTTATGTTCCATGAGAACTCTCAAAGAAGAGTTGAGGAAATGACTAGAGATGAGTTAATTATTCTACTGTGGGAACTCATGTATTTATTAATAAAATACAGATGTCATCCACTTGACACTTTTATTTCTCCAACACTTATTTACTCATTTTTTCTTGAGAATACGGTGGTATTTTGATGCAGTCTGCAGAAGCTGTATTTGCAAAAGCACTACTTCGCCAATTGTGATATTAATAATATGGTGTTTGGATTTTTTCATAAACTTAACAATTTACTCTTTTTTGTAATCTAACTGTTGAAGTCAAAGAAATTTTGGTAGGGGCTGTTCAATAGACTATCCAGAGTTCTCCAGGCAAGTAGTGTTCATCTGTAAAATCCTCATTCTCTAAGTAGATGATATGATTTTAAGGACTCCAGGTAAGCCAAAGTATTCAGCAATATTTCTCTGACAAGTGTTTTGGACTATCAAATCACACCATTAGTCAGCTTGTTCTCCAAGGTTACACAAATAGTTTCTTAGCAGCCTGATTTAAAATAAAGATGCATATTTTATCAATTTTGAAAATATATTTCTTACCTCTGAAAGAGAAGGATCCAGACCCAGCATTGTAATACAGTTATCAGGCAAAGAAAAATGTTAAAATGGTGGTGATATTCTTAAATGACTATTGATGGTATCTGAATATAAATAAGACAATATAATTAAGAAGGTGTTCAGCAATGTGCTCATCTTATAAAAAAGATATGGAGCAGTGTGCAGCATGGTTATTATTTATAAGAAACTTTTATTCTGCAGAAGGAGGAAATGTAGACATATACAGAGGTAACCAACAAACAAACACTGAATAATAAGATATTTAGAACTCACTAAATACCATGTACTATGCTAAACACCTTTCTTGGGCCACCTCATTCAGTCATCAACCAAAACCTTATGAAGTGGGATTACTAATATCTCCAGTTTGCCTATGAGAAAATA